>JAODAL010084543.1:0-10884 GCA_025379985.1 Phyllomedusa bahiana
TACTTCCCAAAGCTTCTATTAGATAAAGCCTGACAAGAGCTTTCTGGCCCAGGGTAGCACGAAGAAAACTTTTTATCTTTTAAAGAGAGTGAGCCCGAAAAAAGTTTTTAAAAGGGACCGGGTGAAAATTGTGTCTTTTTTATACATAATTTCCCCTAGGTTTTTAGTGGGGGATTATTTGAGGGAATCCCCCTTTTTTTTTTATGACAAAAGAAAAAGAAGAAGCTTTTAAGCTGCTGTGGAGGGAAAAAGGGGTTGTCTTTTGTTTTAACAGAACCACTAGTTGGGAGTTTGAAAATTAATTTTTTGTGAACATTTTCCCCAAAGATCCCTTATGCAGCTCTGTGCTCTGGAAATTGGGCTGCTCCTCACTCGCTCCCCTGGCTTTTTTACATTTTTTTTTTCTTAGCAGAAAAAGGCCCCCGTCCTGGAAAAAACCCCCCCTTTTAAAGGTTTTTTTACAGAGGGTTTACTTTTTTTCTTGTATACAACACAAGTATATTATACAGATTTATTAGTTTGTTCTCCTAAACGTTCTCTGCTAAAATGTTATCGGGAAGAAAAAAGCAAGGGTCGAGTTACAGCCAAGGGGTGCGCCCCCGCTTTTTACTCTGTCCTGACCACCCCCTCCGTTCAAAAGTGAAACCCAAATTTTGGGGCTCATCCCCGGGAAAAAAGAGCCCCCGCCTAAAACTGACCCCTGATGCATATCCTAGCCCGGGTTTTTCAAAAAATGGCTAGAAAAACAACCCCTTTTTATTTCCCCTCCTTTTGGAAAAGCTTCGTTTTGGCCAAAAAATTTTTCATAAACCCGCCCAAATTTTTCCCGTCCCCTTTCAGGGAATAGTCCCTCTAGTGTGCACTGGGGCAAAAGGGACTTGGGATGGGACTGCCGTCCCTCCTCAGCCTCCTGCACCCTTTAGGGTCATTGTAGATTGGGCCCACAGGGATTTAAAGGGTTTAAGGGAACTTCTGATTGGGTTGCTGGGGGCCCGATTTGGGCCAAAAGGCCGGCCAATCAGTTTTTAGGGGGAAATCCTAAAGGAAACAAACCCCAAAATTGGGGGGCCACCCTTGCTTTTTTAGTGGGGGGTAAGGGGGGGAGGGGGGCCCCATGGCTGCCTCTACCAGTGGGCGCCTGGGCTGATGTGTCCCGCTGAAAACCCAGGAGGAGGGAAACCCCACACCCACAACCTGACTGCAGAGCTGGGCCCCAGGCCTATTGGGTGCTTTTGTGCCCGCAGGGGCCCCGTTTATGATGTCATTTGACAGTCACATGATTTTGGGGGGGAGGGGCCTTTTGGGGGTTTAACCCGCAAAACTGCTGTGTGCTTACCCCGGACCCCCCCCCCCGATGATGTCATTTTTCATGTGTCAGTCCCCATTTTTTTGGCTCTCGTAGCTACAAAGGCCCGTGATGATGTCACCATCATGGGGATCATTTTTACGTGGGAGGAGGGCGGGGGCACAAAATTATAGAAAAACCTGATGGGTCAAATAGAGATTTGTGCCTCGGTTAGCCAAAAAGAGAAAAAATCTGTGTGTCGCTCAAAAAACAGCTTGCACTGTATATACATACCCGGTTTACCGGAAATACAAAAAAATCTGAACTGTAAAATATACAACAGCTTGCACTATATTTACCCACAGCCTTTCCCCTTAAAATTTACACCCCAGCTCGCACTATATATACACACATACCTACAATAGCTCTACACTGGAAAACACACAACTCTGAACTGTATAAAAACACAGCTCTGCCCCTATATTTACCCCCAGCTTGAACTGTATATACACACAGCTTTGAACTGTTTATACCAGCTCTGCAAATATATACCACAGCTCGGAAACTAATACACACAGCTTTTGAAATAACTATACAAAACAGCTCTGAACTATATTTAACACAGCTCTAAAACTGTTTAACACACAGTCTAAAACTGTAAAATAAAACACAGCTCTGAACTTTTATACACAAAAGCTCTGAAAGTTTTAACACATAGTTTCCTAACGGGAAAAATACCAAAAACTCTGAACTGTATTTTCAAAAAGCTCTGCACTAAAAAAATATACACAGCCCTGCACTATATATAAATAAAAGCTCTACACTGGAAATACACAAAAATCTAACTGTATATATACACACGTTCTGAAACTATATATACACACAGCTCAAAAACGTATATAAAAACCCCTCCTGCACTATATATACAAAACAGCTCGGGCATTTAAAATTACACACAGTCTACAGGGGAAATACACAAAATTTTGAACGGGTTAAAAACCACACAGCTCTGCACTATTAAACACACACCCGGGCTCGGGACTAAATATTTTCACAGCTCTCCCACTATATATACTTACAGCTTACACTGGAAATACACACAATTTTCGAACTTTTTTAAAAAACACACATTCTGCCTTATATACCCCAAAGCTCTGAACTGTATATCCCACACACTCTGTTTTTGGTATTTACACACAGCCCCTGCACTTTATATACACATACCCTCTACACTGTATATACACCCCGCTCTACACTGGAAATACACAAAAAGTCTGAACTGTATTATACCCCACACTCTGCACTATTTTATACACCCCACAGCTCTCCCACTAAAAATATACAAAAGCTCTCAAAAATATATAAAAAGCCCCTGCCTATATAAACCACACAAAGTTTCGGGAACTTTATATACACACAGCTCTAAACTGTATTTTCACGTCTGACTATATCCCACACAGCTCTGCATATATATAACACACAGCTCGGAAAACTAATTTAAACACAGCTCTGAACTGATTTACACACAGCTCTGAATTTGAAATATCACAAAAGTCTGAACTGTATACACAAGCTCTGCAATATTTTACACATACTTCACGGGAAATACACAAAACTCTGAACTGTTTTTACACACACTCTGCACAAAATAATAATACAGCTCAACACTGGAAATACACACAACTCTGAACTGTATATATCCCAAAACCATTTCTGCACTATATATACACACAGGTCTGAACTGTATATACACAAAGCTCTCCCAACTTTTTTACACACAGCTCTGCCTAAAATTAAAACACACAGCTCTACCCCGGGAAAAAATTACACACAATTGAACTGTTTATAAAACCCACGGGCTCTGCACAATATACACACCCCGGGCCTCCCCAAAAAATTTTTAAAACACAGTCGGGCACTATTTTAAAACATACAGCCCCCTACACTGGAAATACACAAAAACCTGAACTTTATAAAATACACACAGTTTGAAACTATATATACACCAGCTCTGAACTGTAAAATACAACAGCTCGGAAACCCGTATTTTAACCCCACGGGCTCTGCACTTTATATACACAAAAGCTTAACTGTATATACACACCACTCTCCCACTGGAAATAAACACAAGTCTGAATTTTAAATATTTTACACACAGCCTGCACTTATATAAAACACAAAACCAGCTCTGAACTAAAAATATACACACAGCTCTTGCACTAAATATATACATACAGATCTCACTATTATAACACACACACCCTTGAATGTATATACACACACCCTCTGAACTGTATATACACAGCTCTGCACTATATAAAACACAGTTTCTGCACTTTATATACACACACGGGCTCTGAACCTTTTTTTTTACACAAAAGTTTCAAAACTGTATATACACACAGCCTGAACTGTATATACCCCACAGTTTCGGAACTTTTATACACACGCTCTGCACTATTATACCATAAGCTTTACACGGGAAAATTTACACCAAAAATCTGAACTTATTACACACAGCTCTGCACTAAAAAATTCCCATACAGTCTAAACTGGAAATACACACAACTCTGAACTGAAAAATATCACCAGTTCTGCATTTATATATACACACAGCCCCTGAACTGTATATACACACATCTGCACTTTTTATACAAAACAGCTCTGCCCCTATTTTAAAAACACACAGCTCTACACTGGAAAAACACAAAAAGTCGGAACTGTAAAAATTTTACACAAAGCTTTTGGCACTATATATACACACACAGTTGCAAAAATTTATATACACACTCTGCACTATATATACAAACAGCTCTACCGGGAAATACACACAATTCTGAACTGTATATTTTCCACAGTTCCCTCCCACTATATATCCCACACGGGCTCTGAACTGTAAATACAACAGCTCTAAAACTGTATAAAAAAACAGCTCTGCACTATAAAAACCCCATACTCAAACACTGTATTACACACACCCTCACACTGGAAATACACACAAGTCTAAAACCTGAAATATAACAACAGCTCTGCACTTTAAATACACACACAGCTCGCCAAAATTTTATACACCCAGCTCTGCACAAAATATATACACCCCAGTTCTGCTTTTTAATTTAAAAAATTACACAAAAGTTTCCTGCACAAAATTTTATACACCACACCCCCAGCCCTTTTTTTAAACACAGCTCTGAACTGTAAAAATACACACAGCTCTGCACTATATATCCACACACACTCTAAAAACTAAATTTCCACCCCGCTCTGAACTGTAAATATACAAAAGCTCTGAACGGGTTATACACACAGCTCTGCATAAAATATACACATAGCTCTACACGGGAAAATTTACACAAAAACTTGAATTTGTATATACACACAGCTTGACTAATATATACAAAGCCTGCACTATATATACATACAGCTCTCCCACGGGAAAAATACAAAAAACCTGAACTGTTTTTTACACACATTTTCTGCCCAATATTTTCACAAAAGCTCTAAACCCTGAAATATACACACAGCCCCTTGCCTAAAAAATTATACACATACTCTACACTGTATATACCACAGTTTCAAACACGGGAAATACACAAAAGTTTTGAACTGTTTATATACACACAGCCCCTGCACTATATATACACACACGCTCTGCACTAAATAAAATACACAGCTCTGCACTATATTTACTACAGTTTCACAGGGAAATTAAAACACAACTTTTGAACTGGTATTTTACACCCCCAGTTCTGCCTATATATACCCCACACTTAAACTGTATATACACCAGCTTTTGAATTTGAAATATAAAACACAGCTCTGCACTGTATTTTAACACAGCTCTACACTGGAAATACACACAAGTCGGGAACCCCCTTTTGGGTTTTTTATATAACCCAGCCCCTGCACTATATTTACAAACTCCTCGGGCACTAAATATACACACACAGCCTCTGCACTAAATATATACACACAGCTCTGCACTAAATAAAACCCCACACAGTTTTGAAATAAATATATACACCAGCTTGCACAAATATACACACACAGCTCTGAAATATATATACACACACAGCTCTCCCCTATATATACACACAGCTCTGCACTATAAAACACACACTCTGCATAAATATACAACAGCTCGCACAATATATAAACCACAGTCTGCCCCTATTATAACACACAGCCTTGCACTAAAACCCCCACACACCCTCTGACTATATAAACACACACTCGGCATATTATAAACCACAAAAGCCCCTGCACAAAATTTAACACACAAAAGGCTTGCACTATATATAAAACAAGCTCTGCACTATATATACACACAGTTTCCAAAATATATTCACACCCAGCTCTGCACTATATATACAAAACCCCAGCTCGGGCATATATGTACCCCACACACCCCGCACAAAATATAAAAATTACACACAAAAGGCTCTGCAACTAAATATACCCCAAACAGCTCTGAAACTAAATTTTACACACACAGCTCGGGGCCACTAAATAAAAATTAAAACCACAGCTCTACCCACATATACACAAACAACCCCTGCACAAAATATATACACAGCTCTGCACTTTATATAAAAAACACAGCCCCCGCTTTTGTATTCAATTTTGTGTTTTCAGCTGAATTTAGTTTTTTTTGGGGAAACTGCTAGCAGGTTTTTTTATCTAAATTTAAACCCGGGCATTTAATTACAAAGTTTTTGTGTCTGAAAGTTCGGGCAAAAACACTCTGCTCTCACTCTGGCGCCTTGACCTGGGGTGATGAAAACACCCCCCTGCTACTTTTTAGAAAAAAAACAGCGGGGGAGAAAAGAGTACACAGGTCGGCCCCCTGGGGGAAACCCCAAATTTGAGCCAGGAAGGGGGAATAAAAACCCAATTTGTAGACCTTAAAAAAAAAAAGGATGCCCAAAAAAATGTTTTTGGAAAAAATGTCTTCATTTAGTTTTCCTAATTTTGAAAGCTATTTTTTTGTAGAGAGACAACCCCCTTTTAAACAAAAGGCAATCCCTAATAGATTGCTGTTTTTCTTTTTGGGAAATTTTGCATAAAAAAGCTCCCCCCAATATTAAAAAATATCTCTCGGGTTGTGTTTTTTTTTTCAGTGAAGCTTCCACCCAAAAATCTATTTTTCAATTTATAAGATAGTTTCTTCAGGAAAGTTTGAGGTATAAAATTTTGTTGTTCACTTTAAGCCCCAAAAGCTGAAATCATGCTACAATTTTTCTGTTTGTAATGGGGCATGGGGTCTTATGTGTATTTAATAGACCATAAATAAAATAAAAGGATCAAAAAGTACATTTGGTTGTCAGATGGGGGATGGTATCAGCAAAACTTCCCTTTCCCGAATTCCTCTATTTTCCCGGGGAGCTCCCATAGATAATGGAAAAAGGCCCTTTTCTCAAGAAATTTTTAAAAATCTTTTTTGCTTACAAAAAAAAAAACCCAACCCGGGGCCCCTTTTGGGGTAATGTACACCCCTTTTGTTATTTCTATATATGGGCATCTCCCCGGTTTTCTGTTAGATGGCAAAAAATTTTCCCACTTTCATCAAATGCCTCTAATAGGGTTGAATCGTTTTAAAGGGGTTTTTTATCATTTCATTAAAAAGGCCTTTAGAATTACGGGACAGAAAAAAAAAGCAACTTTGCAATTGGATGTTTATTTGCAAAACTGTCTTGTTTTTCACTTCCCTTTTTCTTCGTTTTTTTGTAAAAACTGTTCCCCAGTGACGGGCGGAAACCCCACCCCTTGCATTTCATTGGCTGACGGCTCTACTAATTTTTCCCTTCTTTCGGTCCCCGGGCGTATTCACGGGGGCGTGCCCTTCCTCCTCCTCAGAATTTAAAGGGCCCCGGGAAAAAAATTTTCCCCTCTGTACAGCCGAAACTTCCTCTTTACCCTGAAGCGCATCACAAACCCGAAAACAGCGAATTCGCCTTGGTGCCTAATGCTCCTGCGGTAAGGGGCCGTCAACATTTCCCCCTCTGCCAAAACCAAAACTTCATTGACACTTTCAGCTGTTTTTTTATAATCGAAAACAGCAGAATTTTTGCCTCGGTTCCCAATGCTCCTGCATAGAAGGGGACAGATCTTTTCTCTGGAGGAGGTTTTAAAAGACCCGGATTCAAAATGTAAAAAACCTCCAGTGTTTAGGGGAAAAGATCAGTTTCTCCCAATTCATAGGGAAAATGGTTAGACTGAATGCAGGGGGTGTGGGTTTTTAAAAAGCTCCCTTTCAAAATAAACTGCAAATGGAGAGGGAAGACACAGTGACATGTGGGGGGGGGGTTTTAACACACTACTTGGGGGCAGCCCTGAGCATGAAGGGGAAGGATAAGTCCAGTTAAGAAACACCCCAAACGGGGGGAAAAGGGAAAAACCCCCCGGGTTTCAGGGGGCCGAGAAAATCAAGCTAAAAAAGGGAAAAAAGCCCCCAAAATGATGAGCGATACATCCCCTTTAAGTTAGGGTCATCCCTTTCCCCATTTTGTGATTGCCATAGTTGAACTTTACGAGATCTACAGGAGGGGGGAATAAATTTGTCTATAAATATAAGGTGAGCCACCTATAATGCAATATTTTCAACAGTTTCAGATTCCATTCTTCTTGTGGAAATTGTGATTTTTCTTGTTGACACAGCTGTGCGCACACAATTTTGGGAAAAAGGAAACCCTGGCTCTGGGGAAAGTTTTTTTCTCTCCTCAAAAGGATAACATTTTTTTGGGAATCCGTATCTATTAGTTGATATATAATACCTCCCCTATACCAGGGAGTAAAAGTTGAAACTTTGCATTTTATAAAAATTTCAGAAACTGTGGGTGCATGTGGGGTGTAGGTTTTCCCCTGCCCTCATCTTCTACTATGCTCGCCATGTGGCCATCAGAAGTGGGTCTGATTTAATGTCTTCCATGAGAGCCGAGTGGGGTTTATGTAAGAAGTTAGAAAGGGCAGTCAAACCCAATCTCAATCGATCCACCACAGTGTCTGCGATGTTGAGGAACCCTGAAAACCAGTCTGCTGCAATACACCCTTAATGCTGCCATGTTATAAGCTCAAGTTTTCCGGGAAATTAATGACCCAATATTTTTTGGCCCACTGTAAGATGACTTTAAAGGGATCCGTGGCCCTTGTGCTGGAACAGGTTTTCGTCCATATCTCCCTCCCTGATTAGACAGAGACCATGGAGTGACATGGCCATGGATTGAGCTCACTCTGGAGCAAACTCTTTATCTCTAGAGAAATTTGCTTTGCTTTACAGATGAGTCATTTCACTCCTCAGAGCATATGTAGCTTTGTTTACTGAAAATTAAATCTCCTGCACCTATGTCTTTGTGACCATGAGATTATTCACTGAGATCCTCTAGATCCCCTTTCTTTCTCTCCCCAGTTTATATAATTAGCACCCTATAATGTTTCAGATTGTAAAAAAGTCAATATAGACAACTGTTGCAATTCAATTATGAGTTTTAACTTTTTAGTATAGAGACCTGTGATGCTGGTCTTACAATCATCTGATTTTAAAGGAGCTTTCAATGGTGCAGATTTTCTGCACTGAAGCACATATTTGATATGTTAAACACCGTTATCCTGTTAGATTTTTTTTTCCTGCCCATCAGGGAAAAGTTACAACCCATTATACGGCACAATCAGCCAAACGAAAGGAAAACAAAAAACAAAAACAAAAACGTATTGTAAATACGTTTATCATTAGATACGTTAATCACATCCACACTGTCAGTTCGATGAATAACTCGTTCTTAGCGGCAATCATTGAACATATGAGAAATTAATTGTTACGATCATGTCATACTATATATGTAAACAAAACGGCGATATTATCTTGAATTGTAAAACCCAGTCACTGCATATATGAGAATGTATATATCTAATCATTGCAGTTATATATTATGCATGTCAGCAAACAGTTTACTGTTCACCAGCTTTCTAAAAGATTGACACCACAATCGTCCATACAAATCACGATCCTAGTCTGGCTAGTGAGATGTCTCGCTTGGAGTTTGATTGATGGGTAACATCTCCAACCAAGTGTCTCTAAGTCCAGATGGACCATGATCACACTGAAGGAGATCACACGCGATTAACGTGCACCTGATTGTATCTAGACACTATAAATGCCCCAGCATTTGAAGCAATGACATGCCCCTGATGAAGTGCCGGTATGCGGCTATGAAACGCGTAGGCATTAGTTTTGTATGTATCTTTTAAGTAAATAAACCTATCACTATATAGCCCATGAGTGCATGACACATTCATACCTATGAGCGCTACTGCCCGGATTTTTTTTCTTCAACGTAATGTCTCAGCTAGTTATAGGGGAGCTAAATATGCTAATCACTGATATAGAACCACCCACAGCATGACGAAGCAGAGTGAGTGAAAAGCCGTCTGTGACTGAGTGAAACAGCATGGTGAGAAAACCCCTTTAACTTTATAGGTTCTGACACAATTCTGACACAACTTCTGAAGAAGCATACAGTATAATTGCGCTTCTCGTCCTTAGGTCTTATGTAGAGAAGGAAGGAGTGAAGTAAATACAGCAGTCTCGGGAATTGGGCAAGTTTGAATAGGTTTCCTCTACCTACATAAGACAGTGGTAAGGATCTCCAGGATGACAGCACTGCTTCCATTGAGTTAATATAAGAAGTCATATTATATTTATAAAGTTGCGATGACGCACTAGTAATAACTACTCCTGGATATTTGATTAAATTTTACACCAAAGAAATATTCTTGCCAAAATGAGTTTTGATGGCTCCTTCACTATTAATGCATTATCCAAATTAATGGCATACCCTGGTAAACACCCTATTTCCTGCAGTATCTGTATTACATCAGGCAAGGTGCTGCTAACTCTATCAAGGAGGGGAATGCCGGAGAGTCATCAGTATGTGGAGTGGTTGCAAGTGGGAAAGAAGTGGGTCCAAAGCAAGATCAAAGAGTATTGGGGAGGGGAGCTGGGGGCGGAGCCTGACTGGCAAGCTGAGCGGCAGCATCTAAGAGGAGCTCCAGCACTTGCTCCTGTAAATCCTGTGTTGGAGCAGGCATAGGACTTACAAACTACGTGGACAACAAGCAGAGCTGTTTCTCATACTCACTGGAGTATTCTGGTCACTTTCCAGACCTGTGGTGCGATGACTCGCCGCAACAAGGAGCCACAGAAGGTGGAGAGTGGAGCTGAACAAGAAAGCCAGGGACCCGCGGCTCTGCAAGAACAGCAGGGAAGCAAGCAGAGGTACCGCATGGGACACTGGCTAAATTAGCCCAATATGCCCACAACCCTTCCACATCTTCCTCTGGCATAGAGTCTTCCAGTAAGCAACAGCAGGATGCTGGAAATATACAAGCAGTAGCTGTGACAGACAAGCAAAGAGCACAGGAAGAGATAAGTGCCAGCAGCATGCATCCAGGAGCCAGACCTAAAACAAATACACAGGTCACTCCTAGTTTACAAGCACAGGAGGATACAGAACCTACACTGAGAGATGTGCTTCAAGCTGTTCACCAATGCCATACTGCTTTATCCACTCTGACTACACAAGTTGGCGGTCTTTAAAAAGGAT
>JAODAL010084544.1:0-10884 GCA_025379985.1 Phyllomedusa bahiana
TGTCGTTTAAAAACCTGTTGTTTACTAAATGTAAAAGCACAAACAGGTTTTATTAACCCTTTGGGACATGAATTAGGCTCAGAAAAATGTATATTTTTTGGCGTTAAAAAAAAACGGTTTTTTTTTGTAGCACCCCAGCAAAACAAGCTTAAATTTAACCCCGGATGTAAATTGCACCAAAAATTACCCCGCACAAACTAGTACTTTGTACGTGTTACAATTGCGTTTTTCTACGCCACAAAAAAAAGAGATACATTTTGTAATTAACCTTTGTTTGGGAATTTAGGCAAAGGGAAAAAATGTATATATTTTACTTTGAAAAAAAGGGTTTTTTTTGGGGGTCAGCACCCAGCAAAAAAATTTAAATTTAACCCCCTGGATGTAATTCGCCAAAGAATTGACCCAAAAACTATAGCTTTGTACTGTTACAATTGCTTTTTCTACCCACAAAACAAGAGATACAGTTGAATTAACCTTTGCTTGTAAATTTAGGCTCAGGAAAAATTATATATTTTTCGTGAAAAAACGGTTGTAACGGACGCCCCTGCGACCACTGCCGGCCCCCGCGGCCGTCCATGCCCCCCCCCAGGGGAGCCCCCGTCCCGCACGTCGGTTCGGGGTCCGCCGGCCGAACCCCTCCCGGGGCTTCCACTTACCCAGCCACGCTCCTCTCTGTCGGCTTCAGCCCCCGGGCGTGTAGCCCGCCCCTAGGGCGCGCCCCCCCGCTCTCTGAGTTTTAAAGGGGGCAGTGCATGGGAAATTGGTTTTTGGGGGCACTGCCCCTATTTACCCGCCTCTTCCTGCCGGCCCCTTGCGACCTTTGGGTGTTTTTTCCAGGTAAAAGTGTTCCAAGCGTTCCTGTTGCCTTCCCTTTGACCGACTCCTTCTTATTTTACCGTCTACAAACCCTTTGCCCCCGCCCCGACCTCCGGCTTGTCTCCTCTAGACCAGACCGCCGGTCCTGACCTCCTCCTTCCACACCACGGCCCCCTGCCGTTCCTGTACCTTTTTCCCCCGGGCCGCCACTGCGGGCAAGCCCCGCCAGTGGTAGTGACCTGGTGGACACCCCCGCAGAAAGACCTCCCGTTTTGCCGGGCTTGGTGAAAACCGGGCCCCACTTAAACTCCACCCCCTGGTGGGGGCTAGCCAAATCGCCGCGGTGGTCCAGTGGATCCCTCCAAAACCGAAACATGGACGGGCAAGGACCCCGCCAAGGGGCCCTTTTATCCAGCCTGGCGACGTTGTTGCCACCGTCCCCAGCCCGGTCAACGGGCGCAGAAAATCACCCACTTCCACCAGTTGCAGAAACCCTCACCGCCAAGCAGCACCTTCGCCAGCTCCCAGGGGGCTTTTTTCCTGCTCTAGGTTCCGGGCCCCAAAGGGGGGCCCAAGCTTCGCCTGTCCCCGTAAAGTATGCGAACCCAGACTCTGCAGGGGGTTCTCATTTCAATGCACTAGCCGGGGAGCGAACGACAGTTCTGCCCGAAAGGCGAAGGTGGCTTTTCTCCGGGAAGGCCCTGCATGGCCTACGCCTCTTTGTTACAGAGACGATCCTGTGACGGCGGATCTACAGTCATTTCTCACGAGTTCCGAACGTCTTGGGGAACCGCCCGTGCATCCTCTGGGGAGATGCCCTCCAAATCTTTCGCCGGGGGGCCGGTCTTGGGGGAACTACGGTACAGTTTCCGCACCCGGGCCCGGAACTCCCCATGGGAACGAGGCCGCATGTTGCTACCTTAAGAAAGGGCCTCAACCCCGAGTTAAGGGGGCCCTTTTTTGGGGCCCGCTAAGACCTCCGTCTTCCCCGGGGACTATTCGGTTAGCGACCCCGCTCGTATAACGCTTCTTGAACGGGAGGGAGCTTCACAAAGAAACAGTCGTCCCAAGCCCTGCGGGAGACTCCGCACCTAGGATCTGTGGAGAGGCTTCCTAGTGCAACCCCCCCCCCCCTTTTTATCCCTGTGCAGGTCTGTCAAAATTGGGGCACACTTTCCAAGTTCCGGCTTTTTTGGGGACTCCCCCTGCGGGAATTTCAACAACGTTTCTCGTGAAGCAATATCGGTTCCAGTGTACGCCCTGGAAAACCCCGCTTTCACCTTTCCGTCAGGGGGGAGTTGCTTAGGGACACCCCCCGTTCGCCCCAAGCCACTTCCCTCCATGTAGGGGCGTGCATAAAAGAAAATTCCCTTTACGTCTGACTCGCCCCTGTGGGCGACCTCCTCGGCCCCCAGGCTACGGCTCCACTTCCACCCGGGACTGGTCCACGAAGGTGATTCGGGGTCCCAACGGGGTCCCACTGTTTGGGGGCCCCTGCCCCGGTGCCCCCTTTTTCTCGTGCAACCCACAAGAGCCATTGCCGGGCTCCCCCCGAATATTTGGGTACATGATGTCTTTCGGGAAGGCAACTGAGATTTTTCCTCCGCCCGCCCTAAAATGCCCAAACCCCACTGCCGGTACCACCCTCCTGGGGGCCGATTTAACCCTCTGCCTTCTGAGACTCAACCCCATACCGAGTACTCCGGGGAGAATCCAAAAAGGGTTTCATCCGCAAGTCCTCGTCACCCGCGGTGCGGGGTTCTTTTTCGTAAAGAAAAGGAGGTACCTTAGGGCCCGATAGACACCGGGGTTTTGAAAAAAGATCAGGGTGAAAAACCGGTACCCATCCTTTGATCAGGAACTGTTTCGACCCGCAGGGCCCAAGATCTTTCTAATTTTGGATTTGAGAGGGGCCTAAACTTGGCCAACCCAAGGTGATGAGGGGAAACGGTTTTCCCAACACCAGGGAGGGACACTTTGAGCCCTGGTGATGCCCTTGGGACTATGCAATGCTCCCGCCTCTTTCAGGACTCATAATGACTCCTTCAGGGCCCTTTCTCCACACCGCGGGGGTTGGTAAACCTTGATGCATCCGGGGTTTCCTCCGACCCCCGTGCCCCACCGCACCTTTTCGCCAGGTACAAGCGTCCCCCCGGGAGAACCACCTAACCCAAGCGGGGGAAGTCCCTCTCCATCAGACGACCTCCCTTTCTGGGGTACGTCATCCGGAAAAGGGCCCTACGGATGGACCCAGCGAAACTGTTGCGGTGTTGCAGGGGCCACCCCCCGTTGGCTTGCGGGAAAATCCACGATTCTTGGGTTTGCAACTACTATCGCCAGTTCATCCCCCACTTCTCCACGCTGGTAGCCCCGATAGTAGCCCCCCCAAAAAAAAGCCAATCCACGCAGCGGGCCCGGGGTCGGGGCGGAGGAGGGGCTTTTCTAAGCTCAAGTCCGCCTTCGTGGTTCCACCCTTTGCACCCCATTCCACAGACCCTTCAACTGGAGGTGGTGCCTCCTGTAGGAGCCGGAGCATTCTTACGCAAAAAGGGCCCGGGGGTAACGGGAAGGGGCCGGCTTCTTCTCCAAAATTTCTCTTTGGGCCAGAGGAATACACGTTTGGCGACCGGGCTACTACCCATAAAATTGCCTTGGAAGAGTGGGTTATCGCGGAGGTGCCCATTTTCCCACCCTACTACTCGGACCTAAAAAACCTCCAAACTTCAAAAGGTCAGCGACTTAACCCAAACCCAGGCAGGGGTTCCCTCTTCTTCTCCCGGGTTCGATTTTCAAATCCACTTCCCAGTGAGAAAAAGGAAGCTGACCCTTTCCCCCTTTTGCCTCCGACTGGGGGGTGAAGATTTCTCCAGAACATAAATTCCTCCAGGCGCCTCATCTCGGCACGGGGTGGATCTCCGGAAGTCCCTCCTGGAAAGGGCTTATGTGCTCCAGCTTCCCCAGAAGTATTCTAAAATGGGACTTTTCCATTTGGGGGGGTCACCCCGGCGCCCGAAGAAACCTTTTGTCTGAAAACCCCTTTTTACTGGTGGCCGAATGGAAAAGATGTTAAGGGCTTCTTTTGTTTGTGATCCTGTGCCCGCAACAAGACGCCACGTCACAAGCCGGCAGGCCTACTTCAGCCTCCCCATTCCAAAGAAACCTGGTCCCATTTCCATGGACTTCATTCTGCCTCCCCCCCGTCTGGCAACACCTTATTTGGTTTAAAAACGGGCCGATCTCCCCAAATGGGCATTTGTTTCCCTTCCCGGCCTGCCATCTGCTTCTCGTTGGCGGGAACTTTTCTTTCCCCCCATGGTTCCGGGTGCATGGACTTTTTCAGCAAATTGTCTCGACCGGGAGTCCCAGTTTGTCTCCAAGTTTTGGGGAGTTTGTCAATCAACTTAGGTCAAGCTCGACTTCTCTCCGCCTATCCCCCCCCGCAGTGAAAGGCCTGGTGGAGAGGGTCAACCCGGTCGGGGATGCTACCTTTGCCCCTTCGTCTCGGGACGCCAATAATTGGGGGCCAATTTGCTGCCGTGGGCGGAGTTTCCCTAAAATCCCTTTAGTCGGGGTCCGCGGGGTCCTCTCCCTTCTACTGGTGTATGGTCGCATCCCCCCCCCCACCTCTCCCTCTGGGGGAAATCCTCGGGGGTCCCCGGCAAGCAGACGCCTGACCAAATTTAAGGCCTCTGGTCCCCGACCCGTCTCCTGCTCCCCCCTGCTTCCCGGGCAAAGAAGAATCAAGCGGACAAAAAAAAGAAATCCCCCCTCCATCTTCTCCCAGGTGACAAGGTGTGGCTCTCGTCCGTTATGTCCCTTAAAAAATGCCCTCTCAAAAACTGGGTCCCCGTTCCTAGGGCCCCTTTTAGTCATCCGCCGATCAAAACCCCCCTGTCTTACAAAAAATCCGCTCCCCCTGCGATGAAATTTTCCCAAATTTATTTCATGTGTCCCTGTTGAAGCCCCCTGGTCCTTAATCGTTCTCCCCAAAAGGGTGTTCCTCCTCCTTCCGTGGTATCTTCCGTTTTCTTCAGGTCAAGGAATTCTGGGCATGAGAAGAACTAGGGGAAGGGCGATCTTTCTGGTGGACTGGAGGGGCTTCGGGCCCAAGAGAGGTCTTGGGGGCCGGAGGAGAAATTTTGAACCGCGCCTCATCCAGAGGTTCCTTCAATCCAGTAAAGAGGGGGCCCCCGGAGGGGATGGGGCAAAAGGGGGGGGTGTACTGAAAAAACGCCCCGCGAAACTGTCCGGGGGCCCCAACCGTCCGTCCCCCCCTCCCCGCGGACCCCGTCCCGCACTCGGGTTCGGGGGCCGCCCGTGCCCCACCCCTGCCGGCGCCACTTACCCCCGCACCCCTTGCCTGTCGGGTCTCACTCCCGGGGTGAGCTCCGCCCCTAGGGGCCCCCGGGTCTCGAGATTTAAAGGGGCATGCACCGGTAATTGGTTTTTTGCCGGGCACTGCTCCCATTTTTAATCCGGCCTCTTCCCTGCCGGCCCTTGCCGGACCTTGGTGTATATTTTATGGTGAAAGTGTTCCAGAGCGTTCCTGTCTTGCCTTTCCCCTTTTTCCGACCCCCTTGCTTACGTTTACCGTTACGAACCTTGCCCCCCTGCCCCCCCCGGCTTGTCTACCGTCTACGAGCCAGAGCCGCCTGTCCCGACCCCTGCCTTCCCCAACCACAGCCCGCCTGCCGTTTCCTGACCTTTACCCCTGGCCGCCACTGCAGGCAAGCCCCCCCCAGTGGTATGACCCGGTGGGCCCCGCCCAGCAAACCCTCCCGCTTTGCGGCGGCCTTTTGAAAACCCGGGTCCCATTAGACTCCATCCCTGGTGTGGGCTTTTCGATCCCTGCGGGGGTCCAGTGGAAACCACCCTCCAGCCAAAACAAGGGTTTTTTGGGTCGCACACCAGAAAAAAAACCTTTAAAAACCCCGGATGTAAATTGCGCCAAGAAATTTACCGCACAAACTGTACTTTGTAGCATGTTTAAATTCGTTTTTTCACGCACACAACAAAAATACATTGTAAAAAACCTTTTCTTGGAATTAGGTACAGGGAAAAAAAATATATTTTGGGATTGAAAAAAAACGGTTTTTGGGCACACACCACAAAACAACGCTTAAATTTCCCCTGGGTGTAAATTGCGCCAAGAATTGAGCCCACAAACATGCTTTGTAGCGTGTTACAATTGGGATGTTTTCTACCCCCCACAACAAGAGATACATTTTAATTAACCTTTGCTTGTGAATTAGGCTACAGGAAAAAGTATATTTTTTGGCGTTGAAAAAGACGGTTTCTTGGGGTCACACACCAGCAAAACAACGCTTAATTAACCCCTGGAGTAAACGCAATAGAATTTTACACCAAAATGAAGTGGTATTTTATTGTAAAAACGCTGTTTTTTTTTAAAAAATCAACAGGAAATGGCTTTGATCCCACTTGGGTATTGAATGATAGCACGCAGTGGGCCACACGGATTTTTAGATCCAATACCAAAAAAATTTGAACTAGAACATTAAAAAGAAAGTCCTTTAACAAGCTAGACACCCCCAGAAAACGCTATATAAAAATCAATTCTTCAGTAAGAGCTACAGCCCGGGGGACCTTCCCTGATCATACGTTTAGGCGGTATGACCCCAGGTCGCGCCCGGACTTAATATCATGACGTCACAGAACCCGCCGGTTCTGATTGGCTTCACCTCTGCACTTCATCAGGGATGCCCTTTTTCCTCCCAATGCTTTGCCCCAGTACGCCTTCTCGCAGCCTTTATAATCAAAACAACTTCGTTCCCCCGAAGTTTCCCCAAAATTCGATTTCGTTCCAAACCGAAGTTTTCCCCCCCGAAAATTTAAAAAGAATTCCACTTGTTTTAATCAAATTTGCCCATCTTAGCTATGACAACATAAAAAAAGCAATTTTTTACAAATGCATTTTTATTGTGTAAAAAATAAAAAATAGAAAAACATACAAAATTTTTTAGCATTTTAAATTTTATGACCCCATAGTAAAGTTTCTTCATTTATTCCCCATGGCGAATGCTGTAAAAATGAAGCCCAAAAGACAATGGTGGAACTACTTTCTCCACCCCTCCATTTTTATGGCCTAATGCTAAAAAAAAATTATGGAACACCTGTGCAACCAAAACCACAAAAAACACCCTAATGGGATACCAAGGGGGTTTAAATTCAAAATAGGGTGAATTCTGGAAGGTTGGAGGCTTTGCAAATGCACCTACCAAACATTTTCTTCCCAAAAGCAAATAGGGTCCCCCCCTTGTACCCTGCCATTGGCCCAATCAGCATTTTACCCCCAATAAGGTATTGCGCTTGGGGAAAAATTGCATAAAAAATTTTGGGGTGAATTTTTTTCAGGATTCCTTGCAAAACTGAAACATTTACAACTAAAATTGGAGATTGTTGGAAAAAAATACATTTTTAATTTTCACAGCCTAAAGCTAAAATTTTTTGTGAAACACCTATGGGGTCAATATACTCACTACACCCTTGGATATATTCCTTAAGGGGTGTGGTTTCCAACATAGCTTTATTTAGAGGTGTTTATTAAGTTTTAGCACCTGAGGGTGTCCACACACCTGTAATGGTGCCTACAGAAAATCATAATGAAAATGAGACCCCAAAGTCCCAGTGGGGTGTCCTATTCAAGCTTGTTTTTAAAGCCAAATAGCACACTAAGACCACACTTGGGATATATATAAAAAAAGCGCAGAATTGGGGGAAATCGATGTTGAGTTGCATTTCCCTGGTCACAGCTACCGTATCCGGGAAATAATGGAAAAAATTTTTAAAATCGAAAAAAAGAAAACAAATTTTCCCTAAGAATGTTTTTAAAATTTAAGGGGTAGCTTTTATAGGTTATCTAACAGCAACCCTCAAAACAACAAATGAAAATTTCCAAAAAATCTATGTTACAAATTTTCTTGAAAATGTGAAAAATTGCTACTAAATTTCGAAGCCCCCTAACGTTGTGAAAAAATCAAAAGACCTATAAAAAATAATGCCAACCTACATTAGACATATGTTAGATGTTATTTATGAACTATTTTGTGTGGAATAACTATCTGTCTTACACACAGAAATTTTTTGAAAATTTAAAACTGGCAAATTTTTTCAAAAATTTTTACTTTTATATTTTTCACAAAAAAACAAGGAAGTATGAACCACAATTTCTTTCTAAATTTAAAACCAATTGTCCCTGAAAAAACATCTTTTAATCACATGGATAGATAAAAGTATCAAAAAGTTATTCCCACATAAAGGGACACATCAGATTTAATAAAAATGGGGCTTTGTCAGGGAGGGCAAAACTGGCTGCGGTAGCAAGGGGTTAATGAACAGCTGACTATAAATAGAAATAGAATGTTATAATGTCAGATTCATGAAACTTCCTATAAATGTGATTTATTTATACATTGTGCAATCTTTATTCTTTATTTTTACTATTTAATTATATTTTAACTTTGACTTATTTGTTATAAATAGATAGTGGAATAACTTACAGAAAAAGACCAATATAGAAGAATAAATTTAAAAATTTTTGGAACACAGGGGGATGCTTTTCCAAAACTGTCACACCTCAAGACAGTAAACAGATGGCTGACATACAGCGACAACATATAAAATGCACAATTTGGGGTGCTTTTTTAATAAACTATCATAAAGAACTAATACTTGAAATACTCACAAACCAGTTTAAAATTTGGGATTCAAACTTTACTTGACCACTTACCAGCTTATCAAGAGGATCTTTACTTAATGTCAACGAACATTGTAGACCCTTTTCGACATCAGTGAACTAGATGTATTAGACAATGCAAGCACTGCAGCCCTCTAGTGAAAAAAAACTCACTTACTTTTAAATATCTGACTTTCTTGAATCATTTTTCAATGATGCTAATTTTCTTTCTTTTCATAGTGCTCTGTGATTTTTTTCTTTAACTTTTAACTCCTCAGAGACCACCAATATATGTTTTGTTCTGTACTTTTATTTACTGCACATGCCTTTTTATGGCATAGCAGAGTATGTTTCGGTGGAGCTGGTGCTCTTGTGTCTTAAAACCCCTAAGCTCCTGTTCTAGTAGGAAAGTTAGGAGGAAGCTTCAATCTGGGATGTTTAACCTCTTAGATGCAATGGTAAAAAGTGACTTCAGCATCTAAGTAGTTTATAAAGGGAAGAGACTAATTCTAATACCTTATTAGTGCCGCATGCTGTGATCATGGGGTGTAAGTGGGTGGCTATGGCAGCCAGGAGCCCAGGTCTGTCATATATGGATGCCTATTAGTTTGACATTGACTATCATATTACACTGCAATACAGAAGTACTGCAGTATATTATAGAAGTGATCAAAAAATCTCATGGTCAAGTCCTCGGGTGACTATAAAAATTATAAAGTTAAAAAAACAAAGATAAAAAATCCTAAGTAAGGCTTAATTTTATGTTTTGGGGGTCCTTGGGGAACCCAAAAAACTGCCCCAAAAGGGGTGAAGAAAATAGTACCCATTGGTGGTCCTCATGAATTTTTAAACCCTTTGGGTGAAGATGTAAATATAAAATAAAAAATACCCTTTTGTCTTAAAAAATGCTTAATCATGGGACAAAATAAAAACTACACATAATTGGGACTTTCCCCAATTTAAAAAAACTAAACTATAAAAAATTTTAATGAAAATGTTTCCTGCAAAATTAACTACATAAAAAATAAAATAAAACAATGCCAGAAATGCTGATCATCATTATTTTCTCTTATTCCAAAAAATGGAATAAAACAAGCAATGAAAAAGTCCGCAGAAAAAAATGAAAAAGACTATGGCTCTTAAAAAGTGAAACCCAAAACAAAAGGCAAAATTTTTTTTTTTCCAAAAATATTAAAAATTTTTTATAGGGTTTTAAGGGCCCAAAAAAGACAAACGGGCCCCTCCAGTTCAGCCTTTGTTTCTAAGGGTTGATTTCCCAAAGGGAAGGGAAAAAACCCCCCAAAGAGGTATAAGCCAATTGTCCCCCCTTTTTTGGGAAAAAATTTTCCCTTCCCCCCCCCCAAACTGGGGAATCAAAAAACCCCGGATCAAAAAACCCCCCCTCCAGAAACCTAACACAAAAACTTGTTATATTATTAAAGCCCAAAATGCATCTAAACCATTTTTTTAACGCCGTTATTGGGGAATTTCACCATGGGCAAGCCCTCTGGGAGAGGAAATTCCCCTAGTCCCACGCTCTTTCGTAAAGGGAAACCCCTTTTTAAAGTTTTTTGAAAACCTTCGTTTTTTTTAAAAACTTTGAAAGGTGCCCCCTTGTTCTATATACACCCGGGGATAAATAAAACTTTGGGGGAAACCCCAATATTGACCTTTGAAAGGGATTTTTAAACAAAATTTTTTATGTCCCCCCCCCAACCGTCTTTCTCTAAAAAAAAATAACCCAAAACTTGCTAACTTTTTTGGTAAAGTAAAACCAAAACCCCCCCCCTTTTTTTATTTTTGTTTCCCCCCCTTTGTACTGCGGGGGTCGTTTTTCCCAAAAATTGGGGGTTCACCCGTTTGCCCCGGTAACCAAAAACGAGCGGGGGGAACTTTTATCGGGCCCATAAGAAGAAACTGATCAGACACAGGGTTTTTGGGGGCAAAATTTTTGTTCATGTTCCAAGCACAAATGAACTCAAAAACTTCACAACATTTTTTGGGATAAAACTACAAGTAAAGATAAGCCAACGCGCTAAGAAGAGAGAAACGGTTTAAGTCCATATTTAGGGTAGCTTTTTAAGTACATTCATTGGCCCCGCGTCTTTTGGGAAAAGTCTCATTAACCCCCCCCCCTTTAGGGGTTTTCCATTGTTTAAAAAAACCTTTTTTCCCGGGCAGAAACTGATAAGAATGTTACATCCTTGGGAAGCTGATAAAAAGGGTGTCACTTTCCCGCAAAATGCCCCTTTTAGCTTTAGGGTGAAACCCTTTTAAAGGGGCAAAAACCGTCTTTTTGTGCAAAAAGGGGGGAAAACAATTAAATTTGGTTTTAATCCGAGAGAATTTCCCACAGGGGAAAAAAATTGGGGTTT
>JAODAL010084545.1:0-10883 GCA_025379985.1 Phyllomedusa bahiana
ATGGTCATCCTGTTGAGGGGCATATTTAAAAGATGGATCCCCATTTATATGGGGGAGACCCCTTAAAATTGGGAAATTTTTGGGTTTTCCCCCTAGTTTTTTTACATTTTTCCTCGAGACGGGACAGATATGTCGTTGGATTTCAAGGGATGTTTAAATGTTGCGGAATAGATGCATTTTGTTAGATATATGGTAAAATTGATCGTTCCTTCATTCACTAAGGTAAAAAATATAAAATTCCCAGTTTATTAAGCCATTTTTTCCCCGTAGTGTATTAATTTGTTGCGAAACATGCGATTGCAGTACTGGGTTTACCCAGGGACTTTCATACGGTCAGGGAACAATTCATGTTCGAAACAAGTAGTCTTCGAAGATTTCGGGAGCCAAGACACTTTTTAAGGTAATCGGAGTGATTTAATATTTTAAAAGTTCAACCCATAAGAAAGTAAAAAACCCCTGAGAGGGGGAACGGAGAAGACCTTTTGAATAGAGAGGTTTTGGATCCTCACATTGGATACAAATTTTCCTCAGGCTTGAATCAAAAAATGATTTAATTCATTTTTTGAAATTTTCCCTTTTTATGAAATAAATTTTATTTTTAAACTTATTGAAAAAAGTTATTTATTTGATACATTTGTAGGTTTATGTGTTTAAATTGAAATATTTTTTTGTGATTCCATTGCTAAATGCATTACTTTTTTTGTTTTCATAGAGTTAATTTGCGGGGTGTTTTGGGAGTGATTACCGGGAAGCGTTATAAAGCAAGATATTTGGGTATATGTCAGTACGAAAAAGGGGCCCAAAGGGAATGGGCCAAATGCAAAAAAACTTTATACCCGGGATGTTTTTAAAATAAGTGTTTTATGCCTTTTAAAATAAAGGGAGTTCTTTTTCGTCACAATGCCTTCTGAAATCTTATATCGAGTCCCGGGGGTATTTTTTCACTTCAATTTTTAAAATTTGGACCCCTACGCGGGTGTCTTCCGTGACCCCGTCGTTGGAGGGGGGAGGAAACCCCCCGCACCGGGAAATCCTGGGAGGGAAGGGGTCAAGTTCAAAATTTTCGGTGAGCGCCACCTATATACATTTTTTTTTATATGCATAAAATTTTTGGGGCTGCTTTTTCCATATTTCCTTGTAGAAATGAAACATTTTCACAAAAATTTCTGTTTGGAAAAAAAATTTTTTTTTTATTTTTCCCCGCCCAAAGCTAAAAAATATCTTGAAAAATCTGGGGGACAATATACTCACTATCCCTGGATTATTCTTAAGGGGTTTTATTTCCCAAAATGGGGTCTTTTTAGGGGCCCAAAAGACCAAATAAATGAAGTGGGGAAAACGACGACAAGGTAATGTCAGCACCAGCTAGAAATAACCAAGCTGAGGGCCAGGATCCTACTATAGCATCAAAGAGCGCACTCCTATTACACCATCATCAGATGATTCCACGGATTATAACAGAACCTGTTCTGTTAAACGCTGATACATGTAGAGCCCCCCCACCGAAAGAGTGGAGAGGGTTTCGGCAGGAATTTTGCTATGACGTCACTGACCATTTTGCCCTTCCTTTGATCCGTCAGTGTCCGCTTTCAATTGGTCAATAATCCATCAGTATTGCTAAAGCCAAAAACAAACAGGAGTTGATCCAAAACAGTGATGACGAGTAAATTGGATATTTGCATGTCTTCTGTGTTTTGTATCAACTCCTGCTTTTGGCTACCTAATCATCAGACAAACCATATGCAAACAAAGGACCATGTCATACTGGCCTTATGGCTTCTCCGTTATCAACCGGTCAATAATCATCAGTATTGCTGAAGCCCAAAACAAACAGGAGTTGATCCAAAACAGAGATGACCAGTAAATGGGATATTTGCATGTCTTCTGTGTTTTGTATCCACTCCTTCTTTTGGCTACTCAATCATCATACAATCCTGATGCAAATAAAGGACCATGTCATACTGGCCTTACGGCTTCGATCGGTTGTGTTTGTCCTTTTCATTCCTTCTGATAGATTAAAAGAAGGGGAAAACAAATCATAGTGGCAACGTCATAGAGTGGTGGAGGGTGGAAAGAGCATTAGGAAACCACAGAGTGGTCGACAGAGAGTGGTCAGTTGGAAGCAGCATGAGTAGGCCACGGGGTGGCACAATGACAGATTGTGGAGGTGGCAGCAACATCAGTAGGCCACAGAGTGGCAAGTGACAGATTGCAGAGGTGGCAGCAACATGAGTAGTCCACAGAGTGGCACAATTGACACAGTGTGGAGGTGGCGACAGGAACAGCAGCATCAGGCTGTAGAGTGGCACACTGACTGATGGAGGAGGTGGCGGTAGCATCAGAAGTCTACATAAAGGCCTGGTGAAGAGTGGTGAGGTGGGTGGCAATACCAGCCCCTGGTAAAGATGGTGGGTGGTGGGAGCAGCTGGCAGCAGATATGTAGGTGGCAGCATCAGAATAGTAGCTGTGGCAGGTAGCCACGATAATCCAGACTAATTTCTCAAAGTTTTGGTGAGGTGTCATGGCTGATCTAATCGGATACATCAGGCATTGGTGTGGAAATCCTGGCTGATCCACATCTACTTCATCTTGACAAAGTTGCATCTCTCCACATTTCGGGTGGACAAGTGAGTTCTCCTTGGGGTAACTATTGCCCCCGCCGCACTGGACACCCGCTCTGATGCCACACTACTGGCCGGGCAGGACAGCTTCTCCAATGCAAACTCGGCAAGTTACGGCCACACATCCAGTTTGGCTGCCCAGTAGTCCAGCGGATCTTCTATGTGGGTTGTTAGAGTGCTCTCCAAGTAGGCCACCACCTGCTGGTTCAGGGTCTGCTCCAGGTCCTACTGCTGCTGAGTACCTTCCTCACTAGGTGGGTGAAGGAAGCTGCTCATCAACTACTCCAGACTCAGGTTGCTGCAGATGGAGGTGGTACTGCTCCTACACTACTCCCCCACCCCCTCACAGCAGCCATGGCAGTGGTACGTGAGTGCTGAGGAACCCCCCGGTCAGATCTGCCAGAGGATGGAGGTGCTCCTGCTCCTCCTCTCCTGTCACCTGAGTAGAAAAACCACTCATTTTGTCAGACATTGCTTGTGCTTCAATGTCCTCCTTCTCCTCCAGTTCAGCCCTCACCGGACTCATGTGGCCTCAAGATGTAGTCGCCACATCTCCAGTCCTATTACCAGACAGATTTTGCGGCATCTTTTCCAAGACATGAAGAAGTGGAATGACGTAATTCATCCTGTAGTCCTGGGGACTGAAAAACAACGTGGCCTTCTCAAAGGGCCTGAGCAAGCGGCAGGTTTCATGCATGAGCTGCCACTGGCTAACATCAAAATTACACAGGGGAGTACTCCTGTCTGCTTGGATCATCAAGAAATCATTAGTGGCCTTTCTCTGTTCATAGAGCCGGTCTAACATATGGAGGCTGGAATTCCAAAGGGTGGAAACGTTGCATATCAGCCTATGTTAGGGGAGGCTGTTCTGCCGCTGCAGCTCAAGGAGGGTGTGCTTGGCTCTGTAGGAATGGATGAAGTTGCTTCCTGGCCATTTTTAGAACGTCTTGCAGATGGGTGTAAGACTTGAGGAACCGTTTGACAACCAGATTGAACACGTCCACCTCGGCGCAGCGTGGATACCATGTTTCTTCCATTGTTTGTCACCATGGTTCCGATTTTCAGTTGTCGTGGAGAAAGCCACAAATCGATTTAGTGTTGCATAACGCTGAGCAGTTCCTCCAATGTATGACTTTGTTTGCCCAGGCAAACCAGGAATAGAACTGTGTGACACCGCTGTGCCCTGCACATGTGGTATGTTGGAGCAGCACTAGGACTTGTGGAGAGTGAGGTGGTGCAGGAGGCGGACATTGGCACAGCATCAGCAGTTTGACAACAAGAAGGAGAAAGCACTCTGCCGTGCACTTTGGAAGACACTGATAGGCTCAAGGACTGACCCACCTTCTCTCCTACATATTTGTGCAGGGCTGGTACTGCCTTTTTCTAAAAGAAATAACGGCTTGGGACTCTCTACCTTGGCTCAGCACAAGCCATCAGTTCTCTGAATGGTGCAGAGTCCACCACATGGAAAGGAAGGGACTGCAGTACCAGCTATGCACCTTAGGATGGTTGGACACATATTGCTGTCTGTTGGCAATCGCCTCTGTGAACGACTGCTGGTGCCATGAGTGGCAAGCAGCAGGAACATTTGGACCAATAGATGATAGGAAAGATAGAAAGCTCCCTTCGGCAGAGGTGGTGGAGCCTTGACTGCCTGAAATGGCATGGGTGCTGCTACTGTTGGTGCGGCAGGATGGAACACCACATATGAGACCCATTTCTCCCAGGCCACTGGATGGTGACGCTGCATGTGTTGACGCAGGGCCGTGGTGCCAATATTAGGTCCCTGACCACGCTGCACTTTCCGCCCACAGATTCTACATATACACATTTGGCTCCTGCGGTGTCTTGGCAAAAAACTGCCACACCGCCGAGTAGGTGATTTTACCACCAACGCTTCGCACTGACTGACTACTAACGCCGCTGTCTCGGTGAGCCCCTGCGTCTCTACTTTCTGGGCCAGAAGAGACCTGCGAAGCGGGTGATCTACCCCGTGGCCGTTTGTCTCCCAACCTCACACTGCTGCCACTCTGCTAACTCCTGGCCACACTACCGACTTGCTGGCTGCGTCGCTGTCTGATGCGCAAGCTGCCGCCCTCTTCTCCCGACGATGATGAAGAAGCCCTTGCATCACCCGACTCCCAAGTGTGATCGGCTACATCGTCATCGATTAGTGTTTGCCCATCACTGCTGTCCGCCTCAGCGGTCAACTGCTCCCAAGATAACCTCCCATGCCACCCTCCACATCACTACTTGACCGCCTACTGCAAGAAGCAGCAGATGTCTGCCCCACTTCTTTGCTGTCCAGTAGCTGCTCACTGTCCTCAAATAGTACATCCTCACTGTATAGTGGCAAAAAGCCCACACACATAGAAGTTCTCTGACTGAGGGAACTGAATGGGACACAGGCGGGTTGAGGTCAGGTGAGGGCCCTTGACCAGGTCCCAGGCCATACCAACTAAGAGATGTGTCGGACAAACCCACTGACTCTTGGCTGGGGTTGTCAGATGTCATCTGGGAGGAAGTGGATGACCTAGTCAACCAATCAAGAACCGTTGAGTTGCTGGTCAACACACGGCTGCTAGATGACACCGGTAGCTCTGACCTCGCCGAGTCACCCCTGCTGCGATGTCCCCTCACTATGCTGAGACCTATGCCTGCTCCAAGAACATTTGTGCCACTGCCACTCGCAGGTGAAGGGCCTGTCACCTCTCTGTCTGGCATAGTGTTTTATAGTGATTAGCGATTAGTCAAATTATTATCGAGCCAATTCGCGATTTAGGGTACGATATTCGGTAATGATTAATCGTCGATTCCCATTAAAGTCAATGGGGGAGGAAGACCAGGTTCATTTTTAGACCCAAACAGGTGAGCAAAAGCTGGAATAACCATCCACAACAGTAAACTGGATATGTGGTACATCTTAGTCAAGACAATTAGGCTGTAAGAGTCACAGACAAAAATTCACAGGTTAAAATAATTCATTCTGTTCAATGGCTAACTGAAAAGATGAGGATGATGTAGCCACATCAGGTACAGCGGTAGCAGCTGCTACGGGGCCCCTTTGACACAAAAGAAGACAACGGTATTGGAAATGGCACACAATAACTGGCAGGAGGTCCCTATCACTTTTTGCACCAGGGACCAAAAACTTGTCATATATGTGGTGGCAGCAAGAACATCCCAACGGGGAACACAGAGGTTCAGCTGGCAGGGCCGTAGTTAGAGTGAGTGCGGTGAGAGCCAGGGCTGTCGTCAATCATCTATTAACCGTTTCATGGCCACATGCAGCTAAATCAAATGGGGCGACCAACCATTACTACTTCTTATTTTTAACATATCACCGGGATCCTTTTGGGTTAGGACCCCTGACAGGAATACTGCCCTATTGGCACTCCTGGCATCCATTTTAAAGTAGCCTGACCCCAAAACCAGCAAAAATGCGCTTATGGACCCTCAGAATATAAATTTGCAATAAGAAATTGACTATTTTAAAAAAAGTTTCCCAACTTTATAGGTCTTTGTTAGGGTACAGAATTTAACATGGCTGCCGTATTAATAAGGCTGTGACGTCACAGACGCTGGCTGGCTGGCTGCTGATTGGCTGCATGACTGCACATGTCTTTGATGTCTTTGGTCCTTTCTTCCTGCCATAGTTCTCTGCACCATGTCACGCCATGTGCTCGCGGCCATTTTAGCTTCGTTCCTGCAAAACGCCATGAACTTCGCCTTCGGCCAGAATAAAATTTTCCCTGAAATTCTAAATGAATTCCACTTCGTTAGATTTGATTCGCTCATCCCTATCCCCTAGACATCATGATACAGAGGGAAATTCATTGGAACAAAAGAGTTAACAAGTTTTTAGGATTTCTAACAATTAACAGGTTAAATAGGAAAATCAATGACAGTTAAAAGTGAGCAGGGAGAGGCGGTTGATAAACTAGAGAAAGTTGAGCACACTAACAGTAGATAAAATGTTCTTTATCTCCTGAACAATGAAAAATCAATACAGTAATATATTTGGTAATAATCCTCATTAACCTTTCCCTGCACGGAAAAGCTAATCATTGTGGTAAGAAAACCAGTTTAAACTCCTTAATGACCACCCGCCAACTTTGACTTCGGGCGCTGCAGGTCGTTCATCTGCAGCGACGTCTTTTGACGTAGCTGCAGACATCCGGTTTTACGGCGCCTAGCGCCACAGCAGGGCTCAGTGCAGGGCTGTAGCACAATCAGCAGCACAATCAAAGGGCTTTCCCTGCTCTGTGGGGTGATGGGATCCGGGTGGACTCGACAGACCGGGGAAGGCTGCCAGTCACCCCTGGGGACCTGACTCCCCGGGTGTCTTTAAGAACCCAGCGTCAGGGCAAACTGTTACTCCCCCTAATTGCTGCCTGGTAAAAAACGTTCACAGATTATAAGGAGAAAAAAATAAAAAAAATAAATAATAAAAAATTTTTCAAAAAAAAAATTGTAATATTAACACAAAAAAAAAACTAAAATATTAGGTATCCACACCCCATGAAAAACCTGTAGTTTAAATTAACAATTATTCAGTGTGAAATGTGAATGGTGTAAAAAAAAATTTTAAAAAAAGAAAAAATAAAAAAACTAAAAAATTAAAAAACATAAAAAAAATTCTGCAATAACTTATAAGTGAACGTAAGCTATTCCCCAAAAAAGTACAACTTGCCCTGAATAAAACGCATACAACTGCATCATTGAAAAAATAAAAAAGTTGCGACTGTAGAAACGCAAGGAGGCAAAAACATGTGCTAGGCATTAATTACTTTTCAGGCTTTGGGGGTTAAGGGTTTAGTCAAGTTTGTGAATCAAACAAATATTGAAAAATTTGTATGACAAATTTCCCTAAGTTTACAAAATTCTTCGCAGCACTTCTTTTTAACCAAGAGGGGTTTGAAATTTCTAAAAATTTTCGTTTCGCCAATTCGCCGAATTTTTCCGACAAAATGATTTTTGCCTGAATTACTTCATGACGAATCACGTTAAAAAAACACTATTTCTGGCGCAGATAGCCTGTAGGATCTGTAAAATTGTGACATGCAAAAATTGCGAGGGGGAGCTTGGTTTTGTCTTCATAAAATGCGGGTTTTAGAAACAGCACTGACTGCGCCGCTCTTAGAATCGCTTCATCTAAAATTCCCGGGGCCATTACGGGGGCAAAACTGCCCAAAAAAAACTAAAGAGGAATGCCCTAATAAACATGGCAAAACAGCGGGAAAAAAAACAAGTGAGGACAAGATTTTGATAGCGCAAAGAACACAGTGTAGGTTACTGGAGCCGCCACAGTTTCCCAGCACATTTTGGGGACGTTTGGCAATAGCCCCCAGGGAAGGAAACCTCAGTGGTCCCGGCTTTCCCCAGAGCCCGCTCCCCAAAGGGGATGGACTTGCTGCGGCGGGGGATACCAGGTCGCTCCCCTGATGTGATTTGCTTGCGGTGGCAGCTGTGTGTACGAGGTTACAAAAACGAAAAGGCAAACTCGGAGTCGGGGAAAGCGAAGGGTTTCGGACAGCCGGAAAGGGATCGGGTAAAGGGGAGGAGGCAAGGGGTACGGTACACAAATTGACAGCGAGGCTCAAGGAGGAGGCGGGGGGGGTTTTTCCCTGTCTGTAATTTGGAATCCGATTTATTCTTTCTATGAAGAAGCTCATCCCAACCCACTTTGCAGCTTTGCTTTTGCGCATTTTCCATTTTGTACTAATTTATCATGGCCCCCCGTGAAAAAAAAACACCAAAAACTTCCTGTGGGTTGGGTCTCCTTCAATTTCCATACGTGCATTTGAACAATTGGGTGTCACGCAAAACTGGATTCAAACTCCCATGTTTTTTTTCATAATTAGTGTTGGGGATTATTATCGACAAATTGAAATCGGCAAGGTTTTTATGGTGATTGAAATTTTTAGATCATGCATAAAAGACTAAAACTGTGCTCATCTTTTAAAAGATCGCGCCCATTTTCGGCGTTCCTGAAATTTTGGGGCGGCCAGAAAAAATAAAGATTAAAAATAAGCGGGTGAGATGTGTGTGCGACGCATGACGGGATGTGTATGGTTGCGATTGCGGAAAAATCCATCCCTCGTTTTACATGAACAGCTTTTTCCTGTTCACCTCGTGTTCTCAGCGTTATGGAGTAGGACTTTTGCGCTTGCCTGTGGCCCAACCTCAGCAAAAATTATTCTATTTCTGCACGAGAAAACCTCCTATTAGCTGTGACCCTTACAATTTATTTAGAAATTAAGATTGGAAAGATTTTTTGTATTGGGTTAGAGAATTTTAAAGGGCTCTAGCTGTAAAGTCACGGGGGGAACGGGGGGGGGGGGCCCGCGGCGAACACAGACAAGCTCTATAAAGAACCTGGATAAAGTTACCAAGACTTAGGTGGACTTGCACTGCAAATCTTTTTTTTTAACAGTTTCATTAAATATTTCCTGGATTTTTGGGCGCCTGAAAATATTAGGGTAAAACATTCTATAACGCAGGTTCTGTGTTAGGTGCCCAAAATCCCCTTTTATTATCTATACATTTCGATAGGGGTTTCATTTTTTAAATTTTTCCCATTCCACCTTTGTTCATATATCCACCTTGCACTTTAAAACTTTAAAAAAGCAATTTTTAGTCCCAAGGGAAGAAAGGTGAAAAAAACTGGGGGGGGGGGGGGGGGTTAAAATTTATAAGAAAACCTAAAAGGGGGGTAGTGTTTTTTGATTTGGGGGTAAGTTTTTTTTAAATTTGGGGGGGGTTTGCAGTAAATTGGGGGAAAAAGAAATTTTTGTAAAGGGGGTTTAAAGGTGAAAAATAATGGTATTTCAAAAACATAACAATAGTGTTTTTTTTTCTTTGGGCACTACAGTTTTTTTATTTCGAGTTGCTTAAAAATCTTTTTAAAAAGCAATTTTATATCACCACAGGTGAATTGAAAGGGGCCCAAAAAATACCCTGTATTTTCGAAAACATAACGATAGTGTTTTTTGACTTTGGCGCATAACCTTTGTTCATTGCGAGCTTCACGTAAATCTTAAAAAAGCAATTTTTTAGTCACCCAGGTGAATTTTAAAGGTGCAAAAAAAACTTTTTTTCAAAAATTTAAAAATACTTTTTTTTTGACTTTGGCTCACTACAGCTTTTTTTCATTTACGCATCTTGCACGTAAATCTTAAAACACAAAATTTTTTAGTCACCCAGGGGAAATTGAAGGTGCAAAAAAATTTTATACGAAAAACTTTAAAATTACGTGTTTTTTGACTTTGGCGCCTACGCTTTGTTCATTGAGCAGCTTGCCGTAAATCTTAAAAAGCAATTTATGTCACCACGGGAAATTTAAAGGTGCAAAAAATACCGTGATTATAGAAAAAATAAAAGATACGTGTTTTTACTTTGGCGCATACAGCTTTGTTCTTGCCGAGCTTGAATTTAAATTTAAAACACAATTTTTTAGTCACCACAGGTAATTGAAAAGGTGCAAAAAATAAAATTTATTTTTGGAAAATTCAATAGTGTTTTTTTTCTTTGGGCACTACAGCTTTGTTCATTGAGCAGCTTTTCATAAATCTTAAAAAGCAATTTTATGTCACCCCCAGGTGAATTGAAAGGGGGCAAAATATAAAATTTTTTTTCCGAATACTTTCAGATACGTTTTTTTTTTGACTTTGGCGCCTACAGCTTTGTTTATTGACGCAGCTTTCACGTAAACTTAAACGCAATTTTTTTTAGTCACCCCAGGTGAATTAAAGGTGCAAAAAATAATTTTATTATCCGAATACATTTTAATACGTGTTTTTGACTTTGGCGCATACAGCTTTGTTCATTGAGCAGCTTGCCCCCGTAAAATCTTAAAACGCAATTTTATAGCCCACAGGTGAATTGAAAGGTGCAAAAAAATACTTTATTATCCCAAAAAAATCAGATACTGTTTTTTGGCTTGGCGACTACAGCTTTGTTTATTGAAGCAGCTTGCCCCTAAATCTAAAAAAAGCAATTTTTATCCCCAAGGTGAATTGAAGTCAAAAAATACATTTTTTTATCCCAAAAAACAATACGTGTTTTTTTACTTTTGGCGCACTAAAACTTTGTCATTTAGCAGCTTGCACGTAAAAACTTTTAAAAAACAAATTTTTTTAAGTCACCCGGGGGGAATTGAAAGGTGCAAAAAATACCTGTATTATAGAAAAACATAACAATACGTGTTTTTTGTTTTGGGCCCCCAAGTTTGTTATTTGGGAAACCCTTTCAAAGGTTAAA
>JAODAL010084546.1:0-10883 GCA_025379985.1 Phyllomedusa bahiana
GGGTTTTGAAAAAGGAAACCCTTTTTCCTTCCCGAACCCAAATTGGCCTCAAAAGGCTTTTCCCCCAAACCCCCACATGGGCCTCCCCCCCCACATGTCTTCCCTTTTTAAGGCTGTTTTTGGGTCCGCCCCCCGGGTTCCCCCCCTGGGTTCCCCACACCCCTTTCCCTTTTATACAATTCCCGTGTGGGGGTGACTCTCAGTTGGCTCAGGCCCTCCCCTACAAACCAATTTGGGAAAACAGCTAAATAATATTGGGTTCAACCCCTCCCTTTCATTCCCCCTTTTGAAACATTGGCTAATGTATACCAAAAGGGTTTTGGGCCCCCCTTTACCAAACCCTTTAAAATAAACATGCCCAGCAAATCTATTTTTTTCCTATGTCCCGTTGCCGGGGGTGCCTTGTAATTTTTTTTATCATATCATCATAATTTAAAAATTTCTGACATTTTTTTGGGGAAAAAGCTTTTAACACTGGGACCCCCTACATCTCCTCCCTCATCTCTGTCTACCACCCTACCCAATCCCTCCACATTTTCTGCAACCCCTACACTCCTTCCTCATTTTTTGTCTACCAAACCCCACCCGGGCTCTACACAAACCCCTTGGAAACCCCCTTAAAAAAATGTCCCCCCCATCTCTTGTCAAAATCCTGCCCGTCTCTCCACCGCGCTGGGACCCCCCGCAACCCCCTCCCTCCCTCTCAAACCCCCCTACCCGGCTCGCCACAGTCTGCACCCCCCTAAATCTCCTCCCCTCTCTGTCTAAACCCCCCCTATCCGGTCTCTCCACAGCGCTGCAACCCCCTACATCTCCTCCCTTCCTCTGCTACCCACCCAAACCCATCTCTCCACAGTGCTGCACCCCCCCACATCCCTCCCTCAACTCTTCTCTACCCCCCCTACCCGATCTCTCCACATGCGCCCCCCTACATTTTCCCCCCTCATCTCTCTCTACCACCCTAACCGGTAACCTCCCCAGTGCTCAAACCCCCCACAAACTCCTCCCTCATCCCTCTGTCTACCAAACCCCACCCAATTTTCTCCTCAAAGCTGCACCCCCCAAAATTTTCCTCTCCCCATCCCCTTCCAAACCAAACCCACCCAAAACTCCCACAGCCTGCCCCCCCCTACATCTCCTCCCTCAACTCTGTCCACCCCCCCTTAACCCCGGTCCCCCCCAAGGGGGCTGCAACCCTCTGCATTTCCTCCCTCATCCCGTACAAAAACCCCACCCGGGCCCCCAAAGTGCTCACCCTCTGCATTTCCTCACTCTCTCTGTACAACCCTACCCGGTCTCCCCCCAGTGCTTTACCCCTACATCCCCTCCCCATCTCTGCTACCACCCTACCAGGTCCCCTCCCCAGCGCCCGCAACCCCCCACATCCCTCCCTCATCCGTCCCCCCCACCCTACCCGGTCTCCCCACAGTGCTGCACCCTCTGCATTTCCTCCCTCATCTCTGTACAACCCTACCCGGTCTCCCCAAAAGTGCTCACCTCCATTTTCCCCCCCTCACTCTGTTTCAAAAACCCCCCCCCGGGCCCCCTCACAAATGCTGACCCCACATCTCCCCCCTCAACTCCCGTCTAACCCCCCCCTAACCAGGTCTCTCCACAAAGCGCTGCAACCCCCCCCACATCTCCTCCCACAGCTCTGTCTACCACCTTTTCCCGGGCTCTCCCATGCTGCACCCCCTACAGGTCCTCCCTCATCTCTACAACCCTCCCCAACTCCCCCACACGCTGCACCCCCCCCAAAATCTCCCCCCTCTCCGTCTACCCCCCTCTCCCGATCCTCCACAAAACAAAGCCCCCCTCATCCCCCCCCTCATTTTCGGGCTACCACCCTCCAAACTTTTCCACAAAAGCTGCAAAACCCCCCACATCCCCATCCTCATCTTTTGTCTACCACCCCAAACCCGGTCCCCTAAACAACCCCCTGGGCTCCCCCACATTTCCTCCCCCATCTCTTCTAAAAACCCTACCCCGGGCTCCCACAGGCCGCACCCTCAACATCTCCTCCCTTTCTCTACAACCCCCCATCCGGGCCCCTCCACCAACGCGTGCCCCCACAAAAATCTCCTCCCTCATCTCTGTCTACCACCCTATTTTGGTATCTTTCACAGGCTGCACCCCCTACATTCCGCCCTCAATTTCCGTCCACCAAACCCCAAACCCCGTTCCCCTCCACAGCACTGCACCTCCTACATCTCCTCCCTCATCTCTGCTACCCCCCCTACTCAATCCTCCACAGTGCCCGCACCCCCCCCCCCTCTCCCCCCCCATCTCTTCTACCAACCCAAATAAAAACCTTTCCCCAGCGCTGCACCCCCAAATCTCCTCCCTCATCTCTGTCTAAACCCCCCTACCCGAATCCCCACCGCGCTGCACCCCCCGCCCCCTTCTCCTCCCCAACTCTACCACCCAAACCCGGGCCCCTCCACAGGGGCTGCAACCCCCCCACGTCTTTTCCCCCCTCCTCTCTACCACGCTACCAAAGGGCCCCTCCACAGTGCTGCACCCCCCAAAATCCCCCCCTCAATCTGTTTTTACCCCCCCTACCCGGGCTCTCCACAGTTTCTGCAACCCTACATTTCCTCCCCCATCCTTGGGCTACCACCCAACCCCGGCGCTCCACAGTGTGCAAAACCCCTACATCTCCTCCTCATCCTACCCCCCTACCCCCCTCCCTCCCAGCACTGCAACCACCTACACTCCTCCCCCCATCTCTGGGCCCAAAACCCTGCCCTCTCCCACAGCCTGCACCCCCTACATCTCCTCCCTTCATCTCTGGGCCAAACCCAAACCCACCCCAAACTCTACACAGTGCTGCAACCCCCCCACTTTTCCTCCCCCCATCAAAACCAAACCCCACCAGGGGGGCTCCACAGTGCTGACCCCCTACCCTTTCCTTCCCCCATCCGTACAACCCCCAAAACCCTCTCCCCCCCATGCTGCCCCCTTCATCCCCCTCCCCATCTCTTTTACCAACCCTTTCCCATCCCCCCTTCCAAAGTGCTTCACCCCATAAAACTCCTCCCTCATCTCTGTCCACCACCCGTCCCAAATCCTCTCCCCCAGTTCGCACCCCTACATCCCCCTCCCTCATCTCAACACCATAAACCCGGTCCCCCCTCCACAGCACTGCAAACCCCCTACATCCCCTCCCTCATCTCTGTCTACTACCCTGCCCGGGTCCCCTCCAAAAGCCCCTGCACCCCCGACATCTCCTCCCCCAACTCTGTCTACCACCCCACCCCAATCTTTTCCACAGGCTGCAACCCCCCCAAAATCTCCCCCCCTCATCTATTTCCAAACCCCAAAAAGGTTTTTTTCCCCAGTGCCCGCAAAAACCCCCTAAAATTTTCCCCCCTCCCTCCGTACAACCCTACCCCGGGCTCCCCACAGTGCTGCCCCCCTTCATCTCCTCCCTTTATCCTTTTTTACTACCCTGCCCGGTCCCTCCCCCAAACCTGCAAAACCCCTTTCTTTTCCTCCCTCATTTCTGTCTACCACCCTACCCAATCTCTACAATGCTGCACCCCCTACATCTCCTCCCCCCAACTCTACCACCCCACCCGGGGTTTCCACAAATGCTGCACCCCCTACATTTCCTCCCCCCATCTCTGTACAAACCCCACCCGGGCCACCCCCCGGCTGGGCCCCCCAAAACTCCTCCTTCATCCCCTTTTTTAACCCCCCCAAATCGTTCTCCCAAGCGCTCCCCCCCGTACATCTCATCCCCATCCTCTGCTACCACCCCAACCCCCCATCTCTCCACAGCGCTTTCACCCCCCCTACATCTCCTCCCACATGTCTGTCTACCACCCCAACCCCGTCTCTCCACAGCGCTGCACCCCCTACATCCCTCCCTCATCCTACCACCCTACCAGGTCCTCCCCATTTCTTTCACCCCCTAAAATCTCCTCCCTCATCTTTAACCCCCCTACCAGGTTCTCCCAGTTTCCCGCCCCCCCCTTCTTCCCCTCCCTCAACCTTTAAAAACACAAACCGGTCTCCCCACAGTGCTGCCCCCACATCTCCCCCCTCTCTCGCCACTACCTACCCCCCAAAAAGCCCGCACAGCGCTGCAAACCCCCAAAATTTTCCCCCCATCCTGTCCACCACCCTTTCCCCTCTCTCCACAAATGCTGCACCCCCTACTTCTCGTCCCTCACTGTCTCCACCCCCAAACCCCCTCCTCCACAGGTTTCTGCACCCCCCTACATCTCCTTCCTTATCCCCTAACACCAAACCCCACCCATTTTCTTTCCCCAAGGGTTTCACCCCCCCACATCTCCCCCCCATCTCTTTCTCCACCCTACCCGGGCCTCCACAGTGGGTGCAAACCCCCCACATCACCCCCCTCATCTCGTCTAAACCCCTCTACCCAGTCTCCCACAGCTGGCCCCCCCTACATCTCCTCCCTCATCTCTACCACCCTACCCCCTCTCTTTCCCCACTGCTCACTCCCTACATCTCCCCGCCCATCCTAACCCCACTACCAGGTTCCCACATGCTGCACTCCCTACAACCCTCCCCTCATCTCTGTCTAAACCCCCCTAAACCCCGGGGCCCCTCCACAAAAGCTGCACCCTTTCATCCCTTCCTTTTCCTGTCTACCACCCTACCCGGGGCCCCCCCATGCTGCACCCCCTACATCCCTCCCCCAAACCCTGTCTAAACCCCCCTAACCCCCCTCTCCACAGCGCTGCACCCCCCACATTCCCCCCCTCATTTTCCCGTCTACCACCCTACCTGGGCCCCTCCCCCAGAGCTGCACCCCCTACAAACCCCCCTTCTCTCTGTCCACCACCCCCCACCCCGGCCCCTCTACAAGGGGCTGCACCTCCTACATCCCCCTCCCTTTATTCCAAACTTTAAACCCCCCGACCCCGGTCTCTCCCACATTTTCCGCACCCCCTACATTTGCCTCCCTCATCTTTTGTCTTTCCCCCCCTACCCAGTCTCCCCACAGTGCTGCAACCCCCCTTTCATCTCCCTCTTTTCTCTTTTACCAAACCCAACCCCGGTCTCCCCAGGGGCCAGGGGCCCCCGGGGGTCTCCTCCTCTCTTCTCTTCTACCACCCTAACCCCCCTCTCTCCACAGGGGCCCCACGGGGCACCCCTACATCTCCTCTCTTCATCCTTCCACCCAAACCCCACCCCGGTTTTCCCCCCCAAGGGGCTGCACCCCCTACATCTCCTCCCCCATCCTGTCTACCACCCTACCCAGTCTCTCCACATTTCTGCACCCTCTACATCCCCTCCCCCGGCTCTGTCCCACCACCCTTTCCCCGTCTCTCCACAGCCTGCACCCCCTACATCTCCCCCTTCCCCCCAACCCCTGGGGGGTTAAACCCCCCCACCCAGTAAACTCCACAGGCCCGCACCCTCTACATTTTTCCTCTCTCGTCTCTATCTAAAACCAAAACCCACCCGGGGCTCTCCAAAGCGCTGCACCCCCCACATCCCCTCTTTTTCTCTGTCCCCCCACCCCCACCAGGTCCCCCACAGCGCTTGGGAAACCCCTACAATCTCCCCTCATCCTGAAAAACCCCCATCCGGTCTCCCCCCCAGTGCTGCACCCCCTACATCTCCTGTCTACCACCCTACTCGGTCTCTCCACAGCGCTGCACCCCCTACATCCCTCTCTCATCTCTGTCCACCACCCAAACCCGGTCCTCCACAGCGCTGCACCCCCAAAATCCCTCTCTCATCTCGTACAACCCTACCCGGGCCCCCACTGTGCCACCCCCTACAACTCCTCCCCTCATCTCTGTACAACCCTATCCGGTCTCCCCACAGTGCTGCACCCTCCACATCTCCTCCCTCATCTCTGTCCACCACCCTACCCCGGTCTCCCCCAAAATGCGCACCCCCTACATTCCTTTCCCCCAACTTTGCCCACCACCCTAAACCCTCTCTCCCCACCTCCCGGGCCCCCTACATTTCCTCCCCATCTCGTCTACCCCCCTACCCGGTCTCTCCACAGTGCTGCACCCTCTACATTTTCCCCCTTATCTCTATCAAACCCCCCTTCCCCGGGCTCTCCACAGCGCTGCCCCCCCCCATCTTTCCCCCCTCATCTCACCACCCTACCCGTCTCCCCCCAGCGCTGCACCCCTCATCTCCCCCCCTCATCTCTACCAAGCTAAACCAAAGGGTTTTTCCACATTTCTGCACCCCCCATTCTCCCCCTCACTCTGTCCCCCCCTGCCCGGTTTTTCTCCTCCGTTCTGCCCCCCAAAATCTCCCCCTCAACCTGTCTGCCACCCTACCCCGATCTCTCCACACGCTCACCCCCCAAAATTTTGCTCCCTCATCTCTGTCTACCACCCTACCCAATCTCTCCACAGCACTGCACCCTCTACATCTCCTCCCTCATCTCTACCACCATACCCGGTCTCTCCTAGCCCCTGCCCACCTCCCTTTACCTCCCTCATCTCTGTCTACCACCCTCCCCGGTCTCTCCACAGTGCTGCACCCCCTACTCTCCACCTCACTCTTTCTATCCCTACCCAATCTCCCACACATGTTTCACCCCCACTCTCCTCCCTCATCTCTGTCTACCACCCCACCAGGTCTCTCCACAGTCGCAAAACCCCCCTTTCATTTCCTCCCTTCATCTCTTTCAAACCCCACCCGGGCCCCCCAAAGTGCTTTCCCCCTAAAACCCTCCCTCCCTCTCCTTTTTACGACTCTACCCTTTTCTCCCCAAAAGTGCTGCCCCCCCAAAATCCCTCCCCCATCTCTTTTCCCACCACTCTACCAGGGCTCTCCACAGCTGCACCCCCTATAACTCCCCCCTCATCTCTGTCTAACCACCCCCCCCGGTCTCCCACAGCGCTGCACCCCCCACATTTTTTTTTTCTCCCTCAATTTTCTTCTACAACCCTACCCGGTCTCTCTCAAAAGCGCTGCATCCCCCTACATCTCATCCCTCATCTCTGCTACCACCCCCACCCCCATCTCTCCACAGCCCCTGCAACCCCCCCACATTTCCCCTTTCCCCAAAATTTTGTCTACCAAACCCCACCCGGGGCTCCCCCCCAAATGCTGCAAACCCCCTACATCTCCTCCTTCAACCTGTCTACCCCCTTTTACCCGATCTCTCCAAAAGGCTGCTCCTCCCTAAAATCTCCTTTCCCCCATTCCATCTACCACCCCCACCCCGGGCTCTCCCTAGCGGTGCCACCCCCTACTCTCCTCCCTCACCTACCACCCTTTCCAGGGCCCCTCCCCAGTGCTGGGACCCTCCCACATTTCCTCCCTCATCCGAAAAACCCCACCCAGTCTCCCCAAAATGCTGCCCCCCACATCTCATCCCCCATCCTTTCACCACCCACCCCTTTTTCCCCCACAGCCCCTGCCCTCCCTACATCTCCCCCCCCTCATCTCCATCTACCACCCTACCCCCTCCCCTTTTCCCCAGCGCTGCACCCCCTCAACTCCCCCTCCTCTCTGTCCACCACCCGTTTCCAGTCCCCTCCAAATGTGCTGCAAACCCCCCACTTCCCCCTCCCTCACTGTCTACCACCCTACCCCCTTTTTCTCCACAGTGCGCAAACCCCCTACCCTCTCCTTCCCTTTTCTCTATCACCAACCTACCCCGTCTCCCACAGCGCTGCACCTCCTAATCTCCTCCCTCATCTCTGTATACTACCCTACCGATCTCTTTCCCCAGCGGGTGCACCCTCTACAAACTCCTCCCTCCTTTTCCCCAAAACCCCCCTACCCCGGTCTCTCCACAGCACTGCACCCCCTACCTCCCTCCCTCAACTCTTTCTTTCCCCCCCGCCCGGGGCCTCTTCCTCCGGCTGCCAAACCCCCTCACCCCCCTCCTCCCCCATCTCTGCTGGCCCCCCTACCCGAAACTCTCCCCAGCGCTGCAAACCCCCCCCAACTCCTCCCTCACTCACCAAACCCACCAGGTCTCTCCACAGCGCTGGCACCCCCCACACCTCCTCCCTCATCCCCGCTACCACCCTACCCCGGGCCCCCCCACAGTGCTCCAACCCCCTACATCTCCTCCTTCTTCCCTGTCTACCACCCCTACCCAGTCCTCCACAGCGCTGCACCCCTACATCTCCTCCCCATCTCCACCACGCTAAACCCGGGCTCCCCATGCTGCACCCCCTAAAAATCTCCTCCCCAACTTGTCCACCACCCGCCCTTTTTCTCCTCCGTGCTGCACCCCCCCACATCTCCTCTCCATCTCTGTCTGCCACCCTACCCCCATCTTTTCCAAAAGCGCTGCACACCCCCACAACTGCTCCCTCATCCCTGCACCCCCCCTAAACCCCAAACTCCCCCACACAAATGCAAACCCCCTAAAAATCCCTCCCCCAAACTCTACCAAATACCCGGTCTCTCCCTTGCGCTGCAAAAAACCCCCTACATCTCCTCCCTCATCTCTGTCTACCCAAAACCCGGCCCCCCGGGCTCCCCCACAGTCTGCACCACCTACAAACCCCCTCCTCATCTCTTTTCTATCAAAACCCACCCAATCTCTACACAGTGCTGCACCCCCTACATCTCCCCCTCATCCCCTGTCCTAACCCCCCCACCAGGTCCCCTCCACAGTTTCTGCACCCCTTACATTTCCCCCCTCCCTCCCCCTGTACAACCCTACCCTCTCCCCACAGTGCTGCCCCCTACAACCCTCCCCATCTCTTTTTTAACCCCTCTACCCGTTCCCCCCCACAATGCTGCCCCCTACCCTCCTCCCCCCATCCCTTTTTTTACCAAATCTACCCGGTTTTCTCCCCAGTGCTGCACCCCCTATTTCCCCCCCTCCCTCAACTCTGTTCCCAACCCCCCCTAAACCCCCGGGCCCCTCCACAAACGCTGCACCCCCCACAACCCCATCCCCCCCCCTGTCTACCACCCCACCCCATCTCTCCAAAAAGCGCTGCCCCCCCCTAAAAACCCCTTTTTCATCTCTGTCTACCACCCCTACCCCGGGCCCTTTTCCCCAGTGCTTTCCCCCCTCTACATCCCCCCCTCATCTCTGTCTAACCCAAACCCCACCCGGTCTCTTCCCCCGTGCCCGCACCCTCTACATCTCCTCCTTCATCTCTGGGCCTACCACCCTACCCCCATCCTCCCAGCGCCGGGTCCTCCTTTCATCTCCTCCCTATCTCCATCTACCCCTAAAACCCGGGCCCTCCATAGCGCGCAAACCCCCCACATCTCCTTTCCCCCCAACTCTACCACCCTACCAAAGGGTTTTCCCAAAAGTGCTGGGACCCTCTACATTTTCCCCCCTCATCTCTTTTACAACCCTACCCCTCTCCCCCCCACAGTGCTGCCCCCCACATCTCATCCCTCACTCTGTCTACCACCCTACCTGAAACTCCCAACGCTGCTCCTCCCTACATTTTTTCCTCCCTCATCTCCATCAAACCCCCCTACCCCCCCTCTCCACAGCCGCCCCCCCTACATCTCCTCCCTCATCTCTGTCCACCACCCGTTCCAGTCTCTCCAAGTGCTGAAACCCCCCATTCTCCCCCCTCATCTGTCTCCCATCCCCGCTTCCCCAAGTGTGCCCCCCCTCTAATTCCTTCCTTATCTCTATCCCCAACCCCCCACCTCCACAGCGCTGCCCCTTAATTTTCCCCCCTACTCTGTCTCCCACCCTCCCCATTCCCACCGCGCCCCCCTCAAATCCCCCCCCCCATCTCTACCACCCTCCAGTTCTAAAAGCACTGCCCCCTACATTCCTCCTCATCTCGTCTACCCCCCTGCCCGGTTTCCCCCGTGTGCCCCCCTACATCTCCTCCTCATCTCTGTTGCCCCCCTACCCGATCTCTCCCGCGCTGCCCCCCCCACATCTCCCCCCTCATCTCAACCCCCCGGGTTTTCCCACAGGCTGAAAACCCCCTTTCCTCCCTTCTCGTCTACCCCCCAAAACCCCGGGTTTTCCCACATGCTGCCCCCCTACATCTCCTCCCTCACTCTTTTACCACCCCCAGTTCTCCCCAACCCTGCACCCCTAATTCCCCCCTGTTAGGAGGGAAAGCAGGAAAAGCGTTAACTGTAAAATTTAAATTTTGGGACAATTTTGTATGTTTACCTATTTTCAAGGAAACCAAAACAATGGTGTGTTTGTGATTGAGCCCCCAATCAAAAATAAGACACGGGCCGAACTGTTGCCAAAGAGATAAGCAATATTACACTTTATTCACCTTCTTTTGCTAAATGAGAAAACTCCAAAATGTATAAAAACTTGAAAATCGAAAAAAAAGGCTCATTTGTGTTTGGGGCCCCAACTGTTATATTTGAGCAGATTGTTCATTGTGTTCCTTTTAAATGGCGATGCAGACTGAGCTGATCTAAAATTTAAATTCCACTGCGTACTGGTTCAGAAAGAGTGTGTGATCACTCTCAATTGGCAAAACCCTATCACGGCCCCCGAACAGGAGGGAGCATTCCACCCGTACAGAGGAACGGGTCACTTGGAACATCAGCCGGGGAAAGTCAGAACCCACTGGGGCCCGGTAAGAAACACTTTTTTGTTTCTTCGAGGGTTTTTGTCCTTCGTTGACTGTGATCCCGACCCCTCCCAAAATACATATAGGGTTGGTAATGTGGTTTTTTTGAAGACAAAAGAACCCCCAGTCGGAGGGATAATATTTTGGGAATGATGAGCTGTTCATTTTTTTGCCCCGATTAGGGAAGAGATTGCCTAACTGAGACAGTCTCGCTTAAAGGAGGGCGATCCCATGCTTAAACCCCGTAAAACGGCAAACTAAGTGACAGTTGTATTTGGGGAAATTTGGGGAAGCGCTGTTAAAAATCCCCGAGATTTCTGATTGAAAATACACCCTTTCATCCCCAAAGGAAGGTGTATGGTGTGAAAGGGGGAAAAAACGGACAAA
>JAODAL010084547.1:0-10883 GCA_025379985.1 Phyllomedusa bahiana
CTCGGGGTGTGGCAGTTCTTTTGCTAAACCCCGAGGAGCCAAAATGGGTATATGTAGAATCTGTCAAAAGTGAAGCGGGGCCGGGACTAAGTTGCCCACGGCCCTGCTCAACCACATGCAGCCACCACCCGGTGGCCTGGAGAAACTGGCTCAGATGTGGTGGTCCAATGCCAGCCGCCCGCAGCAACAGCACAACAGCGCCCAGTGGGCACGCATGCCATTGCAGCCAGTCAAGGCTCCACCACCTCTGCAGAAGGGAGCTGTTTCACTTTGACATCATCTCCCGGTCCAGATGCTCCTGCTCCTGCTACTCAAGGGCCCCCAGCAGTCGTTCAGCGAGGCGATTGCAAAGAGACAACAGTATCTTTAGGTGCAGAAGCAGACCGTGCTCCTGTCCAAGTTGTTGGTACTGCAGTCCCTCCCTTTCCAAATGGTGGACTCTGCACCATTCAGAGAACTAATGGCGTGTGCCGAGCCGAGATGGAGAGTTCCAAGCCGTAATTTATTTTCCAAACAGGCAGTACCAGCACTTAATAAATCTGTAGACCAGAAGGTGGGCCAGTCCTTTAGCTTATCGGTTTTTTTCCAAGGTGCACGGCAGCGGACCTCTGGAGCTGTAACTACGGTCAGTGCTAGTACATGTCCTTTAGGCCCACTGGGTGAATGTGCTTCCGGCCCAGGCACACCAACAACTTGGACAGGAGACGCCGCTTTCTCCTCCACGTTGTCAAACGTTGGCCGCCCTCCTCCTCCTCCACCACCACCACCATCTCAGCCTCCACAAGTACTGCTCCACATACCACATGTGTAGGGCACAGCGGTGTCACGCAGTTCTACACCTGGCTTGCCTCGGCGAAAAAAAGTCACACAAGGGTAGGAACTGCTCCGCGTCATGCAGCAAGAAATCGATGTGTGGCTTTCCCGCGCCAACTGCAAATCGGAACCATGGTGACGGACATTGGGAGGAACATGGTGTCCGCGCTGCACCAAGGAGGAATGGTCCATGCGCCCTGCATGGCGCATGTGTTCAATCTGGTTGTGAAAAGGTTCCTGAAGTCTTCCACCGATCTTCAGAACATTCTGAAAATGCCAGGAAACTGTGCATGGCACTTAATCCATTCTACAAAGCCAGGAACACCCTCCTCGAGTTGCAGCAAGAACGGCCTCCCCAAAAACACTCTGATATGCGATGTTTTTCCACCCATTGAATTCCAGCCTGCACATGTTGGACCGACTGTATGAACAGAGAAAGGCCATAACGATTTTTGATGATCCAGGTGGACAGGAGTACTCCCCTGTGTAACTTTGATGTCAGCCAGTGGCAGCTCATGCGTGAAAACCGCCGTTTGTTGAGGCCATTCGAGGAGGCACGTTTTTGTCAGTCGCCAGGACTACGGGATGAATAACGTCATTCCACTGCTTCATGTCCTGGAACAGATGCTGAAAAATATGTCTGGGCAGGGACGGGAGACTTGGCGACTACATCTCGCGGCCACAATGAGTCCGGTGGGACTGAAATGGAGGAGGAGGAGGAGACATTGAGCAGAAGCATTGTCTGGTGAAATGAGTGGATTTTCTACCCAGGTGACAAGAAAAGAGGAGCAGGAGCAGCTGGGGGGTGAGGGTAGAGGAGATGAGGAAGATGACCCCGCAAGCACCGTGGCAGTATACAGTGGAGAATGGAAGCAGGGAGCCCCTCGGGGTCACTTGTGCAGATGGCCCGCAGCATGCTGATTTGCCTGGCTATGACAGCCAATAGTCCAACATCCGGCAAGGGATGACTTCTGGCTCTCACCACCCTATTTGGACCCTCGCTACAGGTCCAAAATGGAAGCCTTTTTTCCCAGCTATTGAGAGGGAGGACAAACTCAAATACTATAGGGAAATCCTCCGTAGCCAGTTGGCCACTGCCTATGTGCGGCATCGTCCCTCCTCTGACAGGTCTGAGGCCGGGTACTACAGCTGCGGCTGTAGACAGGTACTACAGCCGCAGCTGCTGGGGGAAGGTGGAGGGGTAGGAGCAGTACCAGCTCTATCAGCAGCAACCTAAGTCTGGAGTCACTGATAGCCAGCCTACCTTCACCGCCTAGTGAGTAGAGCAGTCGCCAGCAGCAGCAGCAGACCTGGAACTTACCCCTGAACCAACAGGTGGTGGCCTACTTGGACAGCACTCTGCCACCCCAGTTAGAAGATCCGCTGGACTCTGTGCATGCCAAACTGGATGTGTGGCCGCAACTTGCTGAGTTTGCAGTGGAGAAGCTGTCCTGCCCGCCAGTAGTGGTGGCATCAGAGCGGGTGTTCATTGCGGCGGGGGCCAATCGTTACCCACCAAGGAGAACCCGCTTGTCCACGGGAAATGTGGAACGACTGACCTTTGTCAAGATGAATCAGTCCGAGGATCGCCAGGATTTCACACACCAATCCTTAGGCGTCAGATTTAACATCAGCCATGATGGCCTCACGCCAAACTGTGAGAAATGAGATCTGGGTTCACACTACCTGCCACCTCACTAATCTGATGCCGCCACCGCGCCTGATGCCACACCATCAGCTGACATTTACTCCATCTGCCAACCAACCATCTTTTACCAGACTGGTATTGCCCACCCACCACCACACTCTGTCATTGTGCCACTGGCTGACCTCATGCTGCTGCTGTGGCTGCTGCGAGACCTCCACACAGTGTCATTGTCCCACTCTGTTGGCCTACTCCTGTTTTTTGCCACCTCCAGAATGACATTGTGCCACACTGACCTCATGCTGTCTGCTGTGGCTGGCTGGCCGTGACCTCCCACACTGTGTCATTGTTTCCACTCTGTGGGCCTACTCCTGTTTTGCCACCTCCAGAAAGTCATTGCCGACTGACTGACCTCATGCTGCGCTGTGTCTGCTGCCCGTGACCTACACACTGTGTCAATAATTTGTGCCACTGTCAGACCTCATGCTGCTGCTGTGGCTGTTGCCAGACCTACTCCCAGTCCTTGTGCCACTGCAGACCTCATGGCTGCTGCTGGGCTGATGCCGTGACTACACACTTGTCATTGTGCCACTGTCTTACCTCATGCTGCTTGCTGTGGCTGCTGCCGTGACCTACACACTGTGTCCAACTGTGCCACTGTCTGACCTCATGCTGCTGCTGTGGTTGCTGCCCGTGACCTACACACTGTCATTGTGCCACTGTCTTGACCTCATGCTGCCTCGCTGTGGCTGATCGCCGTGACCTACACACTCTGTCATTGTGCCACTGTCTGACCTCATGCTGCTGCTGTGGCTAGCTGCTCCGTTACCTACACACTGTTCATTGTGCCACTCTGTGGCCTACTCCTGTTTTTGCACCTCTAGAATGTCATTGTGCCACTGTCTGACCTCATGCTGCTTGCTAGCTTTGATGCCGTCAACTCCACCACTGTGTCCATTGCCACTCTGTGGCCTACTCTTGTTTTTGCCCCCTCCAGAATGTCAGTGTGCCACTCTCGACCTCTGCTTCTGTGACTGCCGCCGTCACCCCCACACTCTGTACTGATGTTCCCACCTGGCCCCTCAGTTTTTTTTTTCAGCTGTCCCCCCAGACTTTATCAGGCACTTTCCCCCCTTCTTTTTTTGGTCAGTTTTGCCCTCTTAAGTGCCCGGGAATTTTATAGTGAAGCGTTCTAAGAGCGGCGGCGTTTTTGTGCGTGTCTCAAAAACACAACATTGTATAAAACCCAAACCAAGCTCCCTCTGCTATTTAAGCATGGGACAACGTTCTAAGCCCCCTGCGGGGCTCTGTGCAGCCGGGAAAAAGTGTTTTTTAACGTGATTCGCCCCGAAGAAAATTGGGAAGAATTTTTTTTTGCCAAAAAATTCGGCGAAAGTGAACAAACCGTTTGGGAAAATTTGCCCTTCTAGTTTTATTTTTGTGGTGATCCCAAAATTTATGTGACTTTTTTTTTTTTTGAATTTTTTGGGGGAGCAACGAAAGGGGGTAAGGGTGGTGTACATGTTTTATTCTTTTGGTGTGTGTTCTTACTTTCACTTTTTTTACTGTAACTAAATTTTCACTTTTCCCCCTAGAGGACTTGACTCAACAATCAAGTAGATCGCTGCTAGGGGAAAATGTTTTGATGCAATTAGGGGTGCGGGGCTGCCTGATGCCCTTAAGACAACAAAGGCTTCCGGGTTTCTTTGGGTCTTGGTGATTGACAAGTACGGTACATAGCAGTAAAGGTATTTATTACTATGTACTGTACCTGTCAATCACTATGCCTAGCCCTGCTCTCTGGGAAATGGGGGGTTTGGGGTGACATCAAGACAACCTAAAGCCTTTGTTAGACTTCCGGGTCATTTGGCGCCTAGGCACTTGTGATCACATTGCATTGGGGCCGAGGGAGACAGAGGGAGCTCCCTCCCTCTGTCTTTGCCTTAGCTGCCTTAATGGACAGCTGAGAGATTGTTTGGGCTCTATATTTGACCTAGCAAGATCGCCATAACATACATTTAATCGATTTAATTAAACCAAAAACCCCCCAATTATGATGAAAACTTATGAGAAATTTTTGCGAATTGGTGGCTGACTAAATACTTTTTCCCCCACTGTAGCTAGAAATTGGAAAAGCCGCAAGTTACATTCCCTTACGAAATTAAAAAAATTCCCCTTTTAAAATTCAACCACCAATTGAGGAACAAAAAAACAGTAGAGTGGGGAAACCCTAACATTTCAAAGAAATAGGGGAAAAAATTTTTCCCCTCAACCCCCTTTACTCTAGGTTTTGTTTCTACAAGGGATAAAAATTTTGCGTCTTAAAGGTTTGTAAAGTTTTTTGAAAAAGAGAAACTTTTCTCAATTTTAAAACTTTCCCTTTTTAAATTTATTTACTGGTATGCTGTTTTTGTTTGTTTATAGATATTATTTGCACACCAAAGTACTCGGAAAACATGATTTCCGGAAATAACCACTGCAATCTCCCCTTCAGTTTTTTTTTTTTATAAGGTGGTCATGAGATGCCCTTTTTTTTTATGTGGTTCTCACTGCTTTGGTAAATAATGCGAGGGGGAAAAAACAGCCGCCCAATAAATTGTCTAAAAAACTTTAGAAAACAGTGGGGTTGAAAAGTGTTCAGCACCTTTAAATTTTTTACTCTTTTTTTCATGAACCTTTTGGTAAGATCGAAAAGTAATTTTTTTGCTCATTAAAGTACACCCGCACCCCCTTTGAAAAAAAAAAAACAGAAATTAGATATTTTTGCATTTAACAAGAAAAAAATGAAATATCACATGGCATAAGTAGAGATGGGCGAATTTTTTAAAAAAATTCGATTCGGTGACTTCTTTTCCGACAAAATTCGTTTCGGTATGAATTACTTCGGGACGAATCGCGTTAAAAAACAGCTATTTCCAGGCTGCACAGGGCCTGCGGGGTGTTGTAGAACGTTGAGCCATGCTTAAATATGTAGAGGGAGCTTGGTTTGGTGTTCATACAATGTTGTGTTTTAGTATGACACGCAGATGACTGCCGCCGCTCTTAGAATCGCTTCACTATAAAATTTCCTGGGCACTTAAAGGGGTTTTGCCACGATGTAATGTTGACGTGGGATCCTCCAAAATGGGTATTTAATCACTTTTCTAAATATATGTGATTACAAAAATTGCAGCCTTGAGAGAGCTACAGGCTGCCTTACCTGCCCTTAGTTACTTCAAAGCTTCTATTAGATACAACCTGACAAGAGCTGCTGGCTTCTTATCTGATGAGACTGAGCTGCAGAAGCTTTCAAGGCACCGGGTAGAAATATGTTGTTTTTTGTATACAGAACCCACTAGTTGTAGTGTGATTATCTGAGTAGATCCCTGCTTTATCTGATGACAGAGAACATGAAGAAGCTTTCAAGCTGCTGTGGAGAAAAGCTGTTGTTTTTGTATAACTAAATCCACAAGTTGTAGTTTGATTATTTGAGTGAGCATTTCACACAATCCCTTATGCAGCTCTGTGCTCTGGCAGTCTGTCGCTCTCTCTCTCAGCTCCGTGGCTTGTTTACATTAGCTTCTTAGCAGATAAGGCACGTCCTGGCAAAACCCCTTTAAGAGGGCAAAGCTGACCAAAAAACTGAAGCGGGAATGTAGCCTGATAAAGTCATGGCAGCGACAGCTGGAAAAAAACAAGCTGAGGGCTCAGGTGGCAACATCAGTGACAGAGTATGGAGGTGACGGCGGCAGCCACAGCAGCATGAGGTCAGAGAGTGGCACAATGACATTCTGGAGGTGGCAAAAACAGGAGGAGTCCACAGAGTGGGCACAATGACACAGTGTGGAGGTTACGGCAGCAGCCACAGCAGCAGCATGAGGTCAGACAGTGGCACAGTGACACAGTGTGGAGGTCACGGCAACAGCGACAGCAGCAGCATGAGGTCAGAGAGTGGCACAATGACAGAGTGTGGAGGTTATGGCAGCAACCACAGCAGCAGCAGGAGGACCGAGAGTGGCACATTGACAGAGTGTGGGGGTCACGGCATCAACCACAGCAGCACATGGGTCAGACAGGGCAAAATAATTCTGGGGGGCAAAACAGAGTGGGCCCAAAAAAGGACAATGACAGGGTGGAGCAGGGACAGCAGCGCATGAGGTCAGCAGGGGCACAAGAACTTTCTGGAGGGGCAAACAGTAGGGGCCACAGATGGCACAATGAAGAGAGGGAGTTCAGCCCGCAGCAGCATGATCAGGAGGGGCCCATGACACAGTGTGGAGGCACGGCACCACAGCAGAGCATGAGGTCAGACAGGGCAAATGCAGAGGTAAAAAAAGGGTAGGCCAGATGCCGCCAAGGCAGCCCCAAGAGAAAAGACATTTGGCACAATGATTTTCTGGGGGGTGGCAAAAACGGGATAGGCCACAAGTGGACAAGACACAGTGTGGAGGTGAGCGGGGAGCAACAGATAAAGTCAGAGAGTGGAAACAATGACAGGGGTTGGAGGGCCCCAGCAAAAAAAGCGAGCAGCATGAGGTAAAGAGGGGCCAATGACACAGTGGGGTGTCCGGCACCAGCAACAGCAGCAGGGGTCATAGGGGGCACATACAGAGTGTGGAGGTGGGGGCAATACCAGCCCTGGTAAAGAGGGTGGTAGGCAAAAAGGAGAAGGGCCCAGGGGGGGGGATGGTGGCTCGGGGCTGTGGGGGGGCTTCAAATATTGGTAGGCAGGTAGTTTGAACCCAGACTCATTTTACTTTTTGGGGTAGGCTCATGGCTGAGAAAATCACGCCTAAGCATTGGTGTTGGAAATCCGGGCCCGACCAGCCTGATTTCTTGAAAAAGGCCCTTTCACATTTCCCGTGGACAAGGGGGGGTTCTCCTTGGGGGTAAGAGGCCCCCGCCCACTGAACACCCCTCTGTGCCCACACTGGCCGGGCAGGACGTTTCTCCACTCAAATCGGAAAGTTGCGGCCCACATCCAGTTTGGCTGCCCGTATCCACGGATTTTCTAGGGGTGGCAAGGCTGTCCAAGTAGGCCCACCTGTTGGTTCAGGGACTGCCCAGGCCCCTGCTCTGTTTGCTGCTGGCGATGCCCTCCTCATAGGCGGGGGAAGGAAGCTGCTCATCAGTGACTCCAGACTTAGGTTGCTGTGATGGTGGTACTGCTCCTACCCCCCCCCCTTTCCCCAGCAGCCGCGGCAGTAGTCGGGGTGTGAAGATCCCCCCCGGGGACCTTTCAGGGAGGGGAAAACGCAATGCAGCGGCCAACTGACTACGGAGGATTTCCCCATATATTTTGGGGTTTTTCCCCCCTCTCAAAGCTGGGAAAAAGGTCCCCCCTTTGACCGTAGCGAGGGTCCAAAGGGTGGAGAGAGAATCATCCCTCTGCCGGGTGGTGACTATTCGCTGTCATACCAGGGAAATCAAATGCTGCGGGCCATCTGCAAACAAGTGCCCCACTGCCTTTTCTTCCTCTTTATCCCCCTCCTCCACTGCTCCTGCTCCCCCTCTCTTTTCACCTGGATGAAAACCACTCATTTCACCGAAAAATGATTCTGCTCCAAAAGTCCTCCCCCCCCAGTTCAGTCCCCCCGGATCAGTGGCCCGAGATGTGTCCCAACTCCCATCCCCTGCCCAGCGATTTTTCCCCCCCAAATAACAAATCGCCCCTTCCTCGGAAAAAAAGGGCCCCCCACCCAAAAAAGGCAGGTGTCACGCTGACGCCCCGGTGACAACAAAGTTTTACGGGGGGTATCCTGTCCCCCGGATCAACAAAAAACGTTAATGCCTTTCCCTTTTTCATACAGTCGGGGCCCAAAATGGCAGGGTGGAATTCCAACGGGTGGAAAAATCGCATATAGGGTGTTTTGGGGGGGCCGTTCTGCCCTGCAACTCAGGGGGTGTTCCTGGGTTTTTAGGAATGGAAAGGCATGCACAGTTTCCTGGCCCTTTTCAGAAACTTTGAAGTCGGGGGAAAGACTTCAGGAACCTTTTTACAAACCATATGAACCCATGCGCCATCAGGGCGCATGGGACCTTCCCTCTTTGTGCAGCGGGACACCATGTTTACATCCCATTGTCGTCCACCATGGTTCCGATTTTGCAGTAGGGCGCGGGTAAGCCACACATCGATTTTCTATGCTGCGTTGACGCGGATCAGTTCCTCCCCTGTGTGACTTCTTTCTCCGAGGCAAGCCAGGTGTAAACTGAACTGCGTGACACGCTGTGCCCATACACATGTGGTATATTACAGTAACTTGTGGAGCTTAGATGTGGTGGTGGTGAGAGGGAGACGACATTGGCGCAGGAGCGGCCGTCCTTGAAACGTGGAGGAGAAAAGCGCATCTCCTGTCAAGTTAGTTGGTGTGCCTGGGCAGAAGCACATTCACCCAAAGGGCCGTAAAGGACCTTACTGCCCTACCGTAGTTACAGCTCCAGATGTCCGCACTGCCGACGATCGCAGGCACCTTGGCACCAACCGATAAGCTCAAGGACTGGCCCACTTTCTGTTCCAAAATTAATGAAGTGCTGGTACAACCTTTATTGGAAAATAAATTACGGCTTGGAACTCTCCATCTCGGCTCGGCACAAGCCATTAGTCTATGAAAGGTGCAGTCCACCATTTTTAAAAGGGAGTGGACCGCAGTAACCAACAACTTTTGGACAGGAGCATGGTCCATATGCTGCCCCATAGGAAGGTTGGACGCATACTGTTGTCTCTTTGCAATCGCCCACGCTGAATGACTGCTGGGCGCCATGAGTAGCCGAGAAGTCAGGACCTCTGTGACCGGGAATGATGTCAAAAAAAGCACCTTCTGCAGAGGTGGTGGAGCCTTTGACTGGCTGCAATGGCATGCGTGCCACTGGGCGCTATAGCTGCTGTTCTGCGGTGGCAGGATGACCTAACCCCATCGAGCCAAACGTTTCTTCCCAGGGCCACCGGATGTGACCTGCATTGTTTTTACGAAGGGCCCGTCGGTGGCCACCGTAGCTCCCTGTCCACGCTTACACTCTTCGCCCACAGATTCTACATATACCCATATTCGGCCCCCTCCGGGTTACTAGCAAAAAACTGCCCAACCGCTGATAGCTGATTTTAAACCGGGCCCAAAGGCCCCCTGCACTGGAAATAAAATACTACCCCGCGCCTCCTGGGGCCCCCCGTTTACGTACTTTTTTGGACCGGCGAAGCGGGTTTTTAACCCCCCTGGACGCTTGGGCCCCGACCTCACCCGGGCTATCCTGCTGACATTTTTATGGCCACACAACCCACTTGCTGGCGCGCCCTCCGACCGGCAAACTTACACCCCTCTTCTCCTACGATGAAAAAGCCCCCTTTCTTCCCCCCGTTCCCAATTGCCGGGCGGTTTCAAACATCAAATTTTTTGTGTTTCATCGTCCCCTTCTGGGCCTTTTTACTGGTCTTTTGGGGGATGCAGAGGCCCGACCCCCCCACAACATTACCCAAAAAATGCCCCCTCTCCACAAACTATACTTTGCCGCCTACTGCAAGAAGCGGGGGTATTGGCCCCCCCTTTCTTTGCTGCCAAGTACTTTCTGACTGCCCTGCTCAAAAAGTTTTATCCTCGCTCCCTAGTGGCGCTTTAGCCCAGACCATATTTTTTTTGATTTTTGGGCTGGGGAAACCAGATGGGGCAGAGGCGGGTTAAAGGGCAGGTTTAGGGCCCCCTGACCCGCAACCGGGGGGCCAAGGGCCCAAAAAAAAGGGGGGGGGGGTCGGGGGCATCCCAAACCCAACCCCTTTTGGGGGTTTTCAAAAGTCCCTCTGGAGGAAGAGGAAAGACCTAGTCAACCCAATCCAAAAACCCTTTTAGCTAGCAGTCACAAGGCCCGCTAGAAAGACAGCGGGAGTTTTGGGCCCCTTTTCCGAGTGGGGGCCCCGGGGGGGGGGGGGGCGGGGGGGCCGGGGGGGGGGGGGTCCCTTTGGGGGGGGGGGGGCTAGGGGGGCCTGGCCTGCTCCCGGGAAAGTTTGTGCCAATGCCACTTCCCCGGGGAAGACCTGCCACCTCTCTGTTTTGACATACTGTTTTTTTTCTAAAAAGTACCCGACACGTTTTGATGAAGAAAATCTGTAAATGAAAAAAACATCTTTATTGATAAATACACACCCTGTATTTTAACTCTTAAAAAGAACCCACTAAGAAGCCTTTGGGTAACCCTTGGGGTATAAATTCCTGCACAAAAGGGCAGAAAAAATTACATTTTTTATTTTTCCGTTTTAAAAAAAATGTTGTTTTTAAAGAATATAAAAAGGGACAAAAAAGGCTTTAAATTAAAAAATTCGGATATAAAAATTGCTACAAATTTTTTTCTGGGCGGTGAAAAACAAAAGTTTCTTTTTCAACTCAAAAAAATTTCTTTAGTTAAAACCCTGGGGTAAATTTTCCCCAAAATAATTGAGCAACCCAAAAAATACCACTTT
>JAODAL010084548.1:0-10881 GCA_025379985.1 Phyllomedusa bahiana
GTGTATTTTTTCAGCAAAAAAAAATTTTTTACCAAATAAATCCCCTAAAATACACCAAAAATAGGCGCATTATATGCCGGGCATGGCACCTTGTAATGCTTCTAAAACGGTGCATTATATATAGTAGCAATGATATGCTGTGCGTCTCCATAATGCAATGCGCCTCCATAACACATGCGCAACCAAAATACTAGGGAATTTATTCCTGTTCACCCCATAACACAATGCTAAAATTTCGTTTTAAAGCCCTTTTTAGGCACCCTTAAGTTTTTTACGGGGGAATGGAAAAGTTTTTTGTAAGGTTAAAACCAGGCGGTTTAGATTTAAAAAAAGGGGTCGGGACTTTCAGTTTGCACTTTTACCCTAATTTTAAAATGGCCCTAAAAAATGCCGCAGCGACGCCAATTTTTTCGACATGGCGCCCTTTTGGGTTTTTAAATTTTTTGGGGTGATGGGGGATAAATAATAAATAGGAAGAGGAAGTTTAATATGAAAATTTGGGTGGTTTGGGTTTATAACAACCCCAAGCTATTCTTTCCACTCTGGGTCTAATTTCCCCCCCTTAAATACAAAATTTTAAAATTTTGGGAAAAAAAAGGGAAAAAAAAAAGGTTTTTTTTTTTCCTACGATCACCGCTTTCTCTAATTAAACTTGGGCTTTTTCTGGTGTCATTGTGGGATATGCAATCATCGAGCTGGAAAATATGACTAAACCCAGTAAATAGCAGCTTGATGGCTTTACATTTCAAATGTGGCCAAGACAGTTCTCAGCCTTTTGTTGGAGTGGGAGGAGGTTGGTAGGAGGAACCCCGGTTGCCCCCTCTTTAGTGCTGTGATAGAACCCTCTAAAAATAACCTCTTTCCCTTGTTAACTTTATCCAAATAATCGTTCCTTCTCTGGACCTCAGATCTTACAGTGAGAACAAAGGATTCCTGCCTCTGTCCCCCTCGTGCTCACTGTAAGCAGCCTCTTGAGTCTTCGCTTGTCGTAGCTGTAACCTAAAGATGATGTATAAGACCCCAAATATGAATAAGCTCTGTACACCTGAGACAGGTATATGAAAAAGCTCCAGGCCTCCATTGATAACACATGTATCCCAAAGACAACAACCCCCCCATCCTGTCCCAGTATCATAATAATACACTCGCCAATCAGCCGTAATATTAAAATCATTGACAGGGGCAGTGAATAACATTGATTATTTAGTAACAATAGCGGCTGCGGGGGTGATGGATACGCAGCAAGTGACCAGTCGGTTCCTGAAGATGACATGCTTGCAGCAATGGGCAAGTGTAAGGGTATGTTCACTCGGCTTATTTTGAGGCGCATTTCGCCACATATTGAGAGCGTACTGTGCTCTAATACGAGCGAAATGCACCCCAAACATTACGGTAATCCACAGTTCTCCTAGAGAACTATGGATTACACCTCCTCTCCCCGATCATATTGTATGCGCGGGGAGATAATTGACATGTCATGTAATGCAACTCCCGAAGACCCGGCTTAATTGCGGGGCGTACTGTACGCCCCGCATTTACGCCATGTGAACATACCCTAAGGATGTGAGCGACCCTGACGAGGGCCAAATTGTGGTCTTTAGACACCCTGGTCACGGCATCTCCAGGGTGGCAGGTCTTGTGGGATGTTCCTGGTGTGTAGTGGTTAGTACCTACTAAAATTGCTTCTCTATACTAAAAATTCTGTTTTTAATTTACAGAAATTCCCTTTTAATGTTGTGCAAATTATGTAAAGTGCTCAGGAACCAAATGCATCATGTGATAGAACAGTCAGGCCTTGTTCACATTTGATAGCACCAATGCTAAAACTGTTAATACAAGTATTATTGGTAGCAACATATTCTATAAATAGGTGTTACTTTGCGAGGTGGCACTGCCCCAGAAAAACCCCTTTAAAAAGGTTTTTTTTCACTTGCAAAGTTCCCCTTGGGGGAAGGCCCCCGGGTCCCCTAAATTTACTACAAAACGGCCTTAAAAATTTAATGGGGAGAGCCAAACCCGGGGGCCTTTCACAAACCCCCTTACATTCCCTTTTTTTTATTGGGGGTTTTCCAAAAAACGGCCCGAGCGCACTTTTCTTTGGCTAAAAAATTTTTTGAACTGCCGTAAGGTTCTCCTCCCCCACAAAGGGGCTTTTTTTCCAAAATTTCAAAACCCCTTTGAGAGGGCCCCTTTTTGGTGGGGCCCCCTTGGGAAAAAACCTTCAAAAATTTTCCCCAGCCCTTACCACTTTTTCCCCTCTTTCCCAAGTAAAATTTTTAATTCCCCCCCCAAAAAAAATTTTTCCCTTTCCCCTTCCCCCAAAAGGGATAGTGGGGAAAACTCCAGGAAAAGGAAAATCCCCCCCAAATAATGGGCCCCCTACATTTTTACCCCCGAACCCTCTTTTTGATATAGGGGGAACCAAACATTTTACCTAAAAAATTTTGCTTTAAACACGTAAAACGGGGGATTTGTAAAAAAAAAAGAGGTAAACCAAGGGGTTTGGGCCCCAAAGGGTTAAAACCCTGGACCCCGTTTAAAAACTTTTAACGTTCCCCCCTTCCCCAAAACCCCTTTTTCCCCCTCAAGTTTTTTGTGCCCCTAAAAAAAAAGCAAAAGCCACAGCTTATGTTTTGGGGCCCGCCCCTAGAGCCAAAGTTTTAAACCCGAAAACCCAAAAACCAATGGCCCCCCAGCTGGTTGGGGAAATTGAACAACCAGGGCCCCTTTGGGGAAATTTACCCCCTTTTGGGAGTAGGGGGAAAAAAACCCCCCCGTTAAACCCAAGTTCCCCTAAATGGGGCACATGGGGCCCGCTTTTTTTTGGGGAAGACAGGGGGAAAAAAAATGGGCCCGAAAAAGCAAAAGACAGAGTTTGGGAAAAGGGAAAAGTGGGAGTATTTTTTAAAAAGGGGGGGGGCCCCCAAGGGTTTTAACTCCCATTTCCTTTTGGGGGCCCCCCAAGAAAATTCCCCCTTTACTGGTGGGGCCCCCCAAAAAAATTAACCTCCAGGGGGGGCCTCCAGTAATCAACTTTCCCAAAAAGGTGGGCCCCCCAGTTTAAAAAACAACCCCAAATGGTTTGGGGGGCCCCCAAAAACAAAATTCCCCCTGTGGGGGCCCCCCCCCCCAATACTCCCAACCCCCACTTTGGGGGGAACCAAAAAAATCAAGGGGTTTCCCCTGATGGGCCCCCCCCAAGCAACCCCTCCCCGCACAGCTGGGGCACTTAACCCAGGTTTACCTTTAAACACCACCACCCTACATGGGGTACACCCAACCATAGTTATCCCTTTTCCTGAAAACACATGATCCACCCCCCGATAATTTTTCCAAATACCCCTAATAACATAAAAAACCCTCACAGTCTAGTGTTGCTTCATGTTTCACTTCTCAGCAATTTTACTTTTTTTTTGTTTTTGCTAATGTTATGTTTAATGTACGTTTTTTAGATTTTAATCTTAAAAAGTTTTTCGTCTAAGTTCAGTCGAAAAATCTCTCAAAATTTCCATTGCTTCCAAGATCAAGGATTTGAGGAGCTATAATCACTGGCTAAAAGAACGGAGTTTTAAAAAAATTTATTTTTTTTTTTACAGTGACAAAAAAAAACTGTGGAAAATTTTTTAAAAAGAAGACGGGATCTTCCCAAACCCGGCCCCCCAGGGGACCTTCCCCTAAACTCAAAAAAATGGGAATCAGGTCAGCAAATTTTAGAGAAGGCCACAAGCCTTGGCGGCCATGTTCCCCCGGAAACCCAGTCCCCTTTTTCCCCCCGGGGCAAAATATGGGGGGTAAAAGGGATGGCAAAGCCATCATCGATTCCCCCGTCAATAGCAGCCCCCATCTGCCGAACGGCTACACTCTCAAGACCCGCTTCTGTCTCCAGACAAGGCCATGACCCTCAAGAGGTCCGACTTTCAAGAGAAGTCCATGTCAAGAGCCATTTCCCAAACGGATGTCTTTGTTTCCACGCCTGTATTGGATCGTTACCGGATGACAAAGATGCACTCTCATCCCAGTGCCTCAAATAACTTGTATAATACGTTGGGTGTGAACCAAACTGCTGCCAAACGCCAAGCCTTTGCTTCACGGAGGCACAACACAGTCCCCCAAAAGCTTGCATTTTACCCCACATCACCCAACAGTACCGGGACAGCGAGCAAACAGAATGACTTTTTTATCGACACCCCGGGGATTTTAGATAATTTTTTTAAATGAAGCAGTCCAGAACCACACACATGGCCTTGTGGGCCAAGAAGACCTCTGAATTTTAGTCCACAACGCTCAAAAACCCATGCCCAGTTCCCTCATAATTTGTCTCTTTTCAACAAGGGGCCCCCAAAGCAGAAAAAAACTGGATACAAAAGATAGGGGCGTTGAGGGAGTTTTCCAAGGGCTTATCTTGCCAAACACCCCTTAGGTTTAACTAGAAGTTTTTCAAAAAAGAAATTCAGTCCCCCGGAGAGTTTGGCCAAAACAAGAAATGGTTCAACCGCCGGGGGAAGCTTTCTAGCCGTAGGAAGGACATGGCCATCATGATTTGCGTATTGGCTGCATCAAAAAAAACCCCCGACGCCCCACATCCTTCATCCCCCCTCCCCCCCCAGTATGTTACCAATATTTTCCTCGTTGGTTGAGGTCCTCAAAGTTACTGGGGGGTTGGGGACCATTGATCCCCGGGAAACGGTTTCATTTATATAAAAAGAATATTTTATTGGCCATAAATATCGCTTCTTTTCGTAGGAACTATTTTGGGGGGGGGGGGTCCCAAAAAACCCCAAAAACTAGAGCCCACATCCTCCCACCAAAATTTTTTGCGCTTTGTAAATAATGGGTATTACGGGGAAAAAACAATAATCAAATCCGGTCTGTAACACAACCCGAACAAGGTTTTTTTTGTCGCAATACCTTACCCACATGCCTCCATCATACTTGGGGAACCCTATATTGGGGCCATGTAACCTACAGTGAAGATTTTTTTTTTCAATTTTTTTTTTTCAAAAAAAAATCAGAAAATTTTTGTCAAGAAACTGGGGCCCTTTTACTCCCCACTACCACAGGGCACAAATTAAAATTAACCAGGCCCCAATTTTTGAAAAATGGATTAATGATTCGTGTGTGGGGGAATTAGATTTCTCATGAAAAAAAAAAAAAAAATTTTCTGTACTTGTATCTTAAAAAAAAAAAAAAAAAAAATATCCATATAAACAGTGGGATCAAGCACTCATTAAAAGTGTATTTATCCTGTCATCACCATTTTCTCTGATTATATTAGCCGTGTGGACAACCTACGCTTACGGGAAAGAGGCCATTCTACATCTCTGTAGATTTTAATAAGTGACCCATCTCAACATACTTGTGCCCCCAAAATTTTCAAAAGTAAGTCTCCTTTTCAGTTTTTCTAGTTTTTTTTTAAAAAAAAAAAAAAAAAAAAAAATATTTAACCTTCGGTATTACGGGGAAACCACATGCACAAAACCCCAGCTTGTTACAATTTTTTTCAGGGATATATTAAACTTAATTTAGTAAAAAAATACCCCTTTTAGAAGTTTGGGTCGCCCCATCGGGGTTTTTTTTACGTACAGAACATTTTTTTTATTTTATCTGGGTCCACATTTTTTAAAAGCATATACAAGATTACATTTTGTAAAGAAACCGAGAAAAAGAAAAAAAAAAAATTTCCCATCGTGCTTTGTAATCGATCAACAGGCAGCAAAAAATTTTAAGCCGCACCTACAAGGGTTCCAGGGGTATTTTAAACTGTGAAAATAAAAAAAGTTTTTTTAAAATATTACTTTTTTTTTTTATTTGAAAAAATTTTTTTCATTTTTTTTATCCCCCAAAAATTTTTAAAAAAATTTTTTTATTAAAAAACTTCTGCAATATTTCAGTCTATATAACTAAAAAAAAAAAAATTTGAAAAAAAACTGCAATATTCAGTCCTTTTATAATTAAAAAAAAAAATTTTTTTTGAAAAATTTTTTGCAAATTTTTACTCTATATAAAATTAAACTCTAGAATCACCAAAAAATAAAAACCCCATAAAAAAAAGAAAAAATATCAACTCATTCAATTTGTAAAGGTTTTTTCTTTTTCCCTTTAAAATGAAAATAAAATGTTTTTTTAAAAAAAAAAATATTTTTATTGAAAAATTCTGCATTATTTCAGTCTATATAATTAAAACATTTTTTATTTGAAAAATTCCCCAGTATTTTTTAACTAAAAATTAAAACTCAAGATAAAACCCTAAAAAGAACCACAAAAAAAAAAAAAACAAGATCAACTCTTCAATCGGTAAAAGGTTTCATATTTGATCCAAGATTTTGAAAATGCTATTACGGTGACGTAGCTAATTGCACAATAAGTCCCCCAGGTTTTTTTAAAAGTTCCTAGTTAGTTGCGAAAAACAAAAAAAAAAAATATTGGTTTTTTGCCCTTGAATAGGAATTTTTTTTTAAAAACAAACAAAAAATTTTTTTTTGTGTGCCCCCCCTCTTTAAAAGACGGGGGTTTACATTTTAAAATGATTGCGATTTAAAAATTTTAAAAAAAAAAAAAAAAAACTAAAAAAAAAAAAAAATAAAAAAAAAAAAAAATAAAATTTTAAAAAAACAAAAAAAAAAAAATCTATAAATATATCTAATTTTTAAAAATGGATTTAAAAACCCCTTTTTGAAATTTTTTGTCAGGGGGAAAAAAATGGAAGAAAAACGCATAAAAAAGCGCTTCAATAATGTTTCACACAAGGGGGGAAAAAAAAAAAATGGGCCCCCAAGGGGTTCCCATGGGGTATGGCAAACGCAAATATATCCTTTTTGTAAAAGGGGGGGCATTCCCTTTGAAACCAGCAATAAGGACTTTTTTTTTTGGGTTTTTTGTTTAAATTTTTTTTTTGGGCTGTAAAATAAAAAACATAAAATCCAACCGTTTTCAGTTGTAGTCCAATCAGGCAATTGTAATATTTATTCAGTAACTATATTAAGATCCTGGATGTAATCTACTAAAAAATCTCTTATTCGCCCCATCTTAGGGAATTTTTTTGATGAAAAAAAAAAAAATTGCCGAAGATTTTTTTTTTTTATTTTTTTTTTTTTTTTGGGCGTTCAATATCGGTTTTCCTTTTGTTTTCTTGCATATATTAAAAACCCGGCATCTTTAAAAATTTCATGGATCTAAAAACTTCAGACATAAAAAGTATATAAGAAAAAAAATGTTTTTTTGTAAGGGGTGAAAAAAAAATTTTAGTATGAAAAAAAGTGAAATGTTTTTTTAACCCCCGGGGTGTTTTCCTCGGCTTGTAAAAAGGGGTGGGGGAAAAGGCGATGGTTAATGTTGACACTGCCTTTTTAAAAAAAAGGGGGTTTTACCCTTTGAAATCGTGATGGTTGATTTGTATCATTGTTTTTTTTTTTTGTTTTTCATTTAAAAAAAAAAAAATCTTGGCTCTTTTTAGATTCAATTATAATTATTAATAACTACATTTTTATACTCTACCTATAAAGCGCTATTATCTTACACAGGAGGAGCCATTGGCAAAAGTAGGTGCAAGATGGACGAGGGGTTGTAGAGGCAGAGTTTCATTTTGACAGGTTATTTTAACTGTTGGACTAATGGTTGGACAGGCCCAGCAGATGATTCTCCAATAATTATGAGACCAAAAAGTCCAGCAGAGGACCCATTTGCAGGTAACTTTAGAACACTCTTATTAATATCACCTCAGTCCTGTTTTCTCACTTTAATTTTTGAATTCAGGGGCGTGTTTACTGCATTACTGGCTGCAAACTGGCAATGCAGTGAGGAGCTGCTGAGGACTGCAGGTACTGTGCTATTAGCGACACAGCGCTGGCAGCCATTCAGGAGAGATCGAAGAGGTCTTAGCTATAGTGACCAGTGCTGGCAGCCTATCAGGAGTGAATGAACAGGTCTATAGCTATAGCGACTAGTGCTGGCAGCCTATCAGGAGAGATAGAACAGGTCTGTAGCTATAGCGACCAGCACTGGTAGCCTATCAGGAGAGATCGAACAGGTCTGTAGCTATAGCGACCTGAGGAGCTGATGCAGCCCATACAAGAGGGGATATCTAGGAATAGGTAGGACACTGTTAATGGACATACATTGCAAAGTGACTTGTTTTTGCAAGATCTTTAACATAAAAAGCAGCAATCCTTGTAGTGAGACAACCCGTTTAACTGACAAATATCCTATTTACCTTGTTGGCAGTTCTGTACGTCATAGGGTCCGTCCACACGGCACGCATTTCCTGTCGGAAATTCACACGGAATCGTGTTTTAAAAACCATCAAAAACCGAGAACCATCCCCATAGACCTCAATGGAAAATCCAAGCTGTAGTCCACATGATTTGGATTTTTTGAGGTCGGATTCTATAACCACAAAAATTTAGAAAATGCTCAATCTTCTGCCGTATTTCACTCAGAAAATGGCAGTAAATTTACTACTGAAGGCAGTGAAAAATGACCAGAAAGTTTTTGCACAGATCTGCGCCCAAAAACTCAATAGTGCACTCTCTACACTGTCTGCCACAAAATTGGTTGGAAAACTGGATTCGAAAAACTAGGTTTAAATCCGACGGAAATAGGTGCCAAAAAACAAAAACAGAATTTAAAATCATCAGATTCTTGTGTAAAATGCTGTTCAAATACTCGTCATATGACGTGATTTTAGGATTCAGAATCCAATGAGTATTTTGCCCTTTGTCGTGTGGACGTACCCTTATGTGTACAGTAACGACAAGGTTTGAAGGTTATTTCCATATGTGATAGAATATGCCATGACTTTATGATCGGTGTCCAACCACTGAGAATCCCATCCAGAGGCGTAATTTGAAGCTCCGGGGCCCTAGTACAAAAAGTGAAATTGGCCTCCCAGCTACCATATGCTGCCGGTATCTCTTTATGTGGCAGGTGGGTTTTTGGGCCCCCTCAGGCTGCAGAGCCCAGTAGTGACTGCTACCTCTGTACCTCCTATAGCTACGCCCCTGAACCCATCCTAAAAATTAAGGAGCTGCAGGGTTGGTGTAATGCTATATCCTCTTCTAACCACTCATACAGCTACCTGCAGACGGCATCATTTACTTAAATGCTGTTTGGTGGTTACCCCAAACAACAGGTGGCCAAGGCGCCGAAAAAATGGTGACAGACATGTGAAGTTACACCAGAGATGCAGCCCCTAAATTCTCAGGATTGGTGGTGGTTCCGGACATTGGACCTCTAGCTTTCATACAGTGATGGCATATCACGTCACCTTATAAAATGGGAATAACACTTTAACGTACAATAACACATGGGCGTCTTCTCCGCAGATGAAGAATAAGTTCCTCCCATTTGGTTAAAAAAAAAAAAAAAAAGAGTCTGGAAGAGACCGCAAGAGAATAAGGACAACTCATGAGAAGTCTTGGATGAGGGATCAGAGAAGGTGTGGACAGGTCAGTGATAGGAATATGGAAAAGGCTAAAGTTGTGAATTAAGGGGAAACTTTCTAGGCCACACAGAGTTGATTGTGTACTCAGTACTAATGGAATTACTACTCTCTAATGTATATTCAATGTACCAGACTATAATTGGTTTCCGTCTCCATTTTAGGTGGGTCATCTGTAACCGTGTCCAAAAAGTGAAGGAAAAAGTCCGCTCAATCACAGTGGTATGGAATATGTGGTTAAAATATAACTTTTATTAATACCCAATAAAACGATAAATTCATGACCTACTATTTTGTGACATAAACTGAATAAACACAATGACCATAGTACAGTTATATCTTAAAGGGGTGTTATCATTTCATTAAATGGTCTTCAGAATAAGGGGACAGTGAAAAAAAAAAAACTTTCAATTGGATTCATTAGCAAAGCTGTCCTGATTCCAGATTCCTTATCTTGGTTTTTGTTTACACTGATACCCGTCCGGCAATCCCTCCAGATCCCCCTCCTTTGCATTTAATAGCTGAGAGCTCATTTACATTCTGTACCCCCCCCTTCCCCCCCCAAAATTGCTCATTACAAGCATTTTGGGGTTTTTGCCCCCCTATTCCTATTTGCTTCTCAAAGATTCGTGAATCAGAAGTTAAAATTTAGGATTTGTTAAACCCATAGAGGGCGCAGTGAGTTCCCACTCCTTTCCCCCTAATGCCCCGGATTCAGGCTTAGTAGTGGGCTAAAAGGCAATCAAAACACTCCACCTTAACTGGTGCTCTCCCTAAGGAGAGATGTTCCCCTTCCTCCACCTCATTGCCTCCCACCCAGCAACCAATATCGCTCTGCCTCACGATGAGGGGAAAACCCCGAAACGGCGATGTAGTGAGCATTTTGGCTTGAATAAAATTCCTTTTTGCTTCTCAAAAATTCAGTGAATCAGAATTTAAATTTGGGGGTTTTTTACAACCCATGAGGGGCAGTGAGCTTTCCAGCTCCTTTCCCCTAATGCCTTTTGATATCAGATGCTTAGTAGTGGGGCTAAAAGGCAATCAAAAAAATACACACCTTTAATGGTGCCTTTCCTAGGGGATGTTCCCCCCTTTCCTACCACTCAAATGCCTCCCCCCCATCAAGAATTCCTTGCTTAAAAATGTAGGGGGGGAAACCCCCCCAAAAAGGGGTAGAATAGGAATTTTCTTGATAAATATTCCATTTTGTTCCAAAGTTTTATGCAGAAGAAAGAATTTGACAAACCCCTAGAGGAGCATGATTTCCCCAATCCTTTCCCTAACCTTGTGAATCAGATTTAAGTCTCAAAGCAATCAAAAATTTCAACCCCTTTAAGGGGGGGCTCCCCCATGGGGGGGATGTTTTTCCCCCCCCCCATAGAGGAAGGGAATAATTTTTCTTTTATACAAAAAAAAAACAGAAACAAATAAAAGGCTTACCCATT
>JAODAL010084549.1:0-10881 GCA_025379985.1 Phyllomedusa bahiana
TGTGGGATTTTTGGGAACCCATAAAAATGGCAGGGGTTGGGTTTTTTGGACATATTTATTTAGATTCTCTTTCAGTTTTTACACCTAATGCTGTACCTTCTTGCAGGAGCGTTTTTAACTTTGTGGTGAAAATAGTAGGATTCCTGTCCAATAATTTATATGTATTATGATTAGCTAAAAGCTCCATGGCTTGCTTTTTATACAGTCCTAAATCCATAATCACTATCTGTCCTCCCTTATCCGCCTTCATTATAATCCAGTTTTTATTTTCTCTGAGTTCTTTTATGGCATTATTTTGTTCTTTTGATAAATTATATTTTTATGAGTTTTTTCCATATTTTCCTTTTTCAAATTAATTAGATCTTTCTCCATTTTTAGTTGAACTTCATCTGATGCCTGAGTTCTGGGCTTAATTGGATAATAGTGTGGATTTGGAATGTGACTTATATATGTTCAGTGGTTTTGAAAGAAAATCACTATTATTTCAATTAAAATTGCATGAAATTGATAAGAAAATATTTAGACATTTTCAAATTTAAGGATGACTACTATTGTGGGAAAGACAAATATTGAAAGTAATTTTTTTACTAAAATATCCACATTGACATTCAAAACATTTTTAGCAACCATCACTTCTCTGTTCTGTGTCAGGTCAGCTAATTATCATTATGACCCAGTTGTGTAAGGAGACCTATTTTCCGCAATGCTCCATGAAAAAAAAGTATATAAATTATCTCTCTTCCAAGGGAAGAAATTGATATCCCTCTCTGAACTGCTCGTGTGGCACCTCTTTAATCAACCAGTACCATGTCCTATACTCATGAGAGGCAACAACCAAAACAGCTGTCTACAAAAAAGTGCGGGAGTGAAGCATTACTTAATAAATAAAACAAAAAGTCTCCATACATCACGGAATCTCTTTTATGATAATTAGTAACGCATTTCCTCCGAAGCATGGCAAAGAACATATGATGGGAAGGATGCTTGTTATTTTGAAAAATTTGTATATGGTGAAAAGACACTTTATATACAGCTTTATCCTATAACAAGGCAATGACCTAGAGCACTGCTCTGAATTATGAAAGGACAACTTAAGAATTAAGCAGTCAGCTGGTACTCTATCTGTAATGGGCAAGCTGGAACAATCACCAGATCTGAGTTCTCGGAGCAGTTTGTACTAGCATATGGTACAAAGGAAATCAAAAGCATCAAGCCAATTCTGAGATGTGGGTTGACAATTCTATAGATTATTTCCACCAATTGATATACCCGAGTGCCAAAAATCCATAAAGCTGAAATTCCTGCATATGAAAAAGTAAAATTTAAAGTCCTGTCATACGGTTGAAACCAGAATTTTTCGTACGCTGTATAAAGGTGACGGTTTGGTGGATCCGCTGGACCACCGCAAGCGATGGTAGTTAAGCCACGCCAGGGAACGGAATCTAAGTAGCCCCCGGTTTTCACCAGAGCCCGCCGCAAAGCGGGATGGACTTGCTGCGGCGTGAGGCTACCAGGTCGTTAACCCCTGAAACGTGACTTGCTTGCGGTTGGCGCCGGGGTACTGCTTTGGTTACAAAATCGTAATCCAATGGCGTAGTCAGGAACAGGCAGAAGGTCAGGGCAGGCGGCATAGGTTCGTTGTCAGAGACGGACAGACGGTCAGGGCAGGCGGCAAACAGGCAAAGGTCAGAAACGTAGCGGAACGGACTGGTACACGGATAAGCAATTACGGACACAAGGACACTCCAAACTCTAAACTAAGCACACCAACAATCTGGCAACAGGTGCCGGGGGCGGATACATTATATAGGACCCGCGCCCGGCAATAAGCCAATTACCGGGACACTGGCCCTTTAATTTAAACCAGCCGTCGCGCGCGTGCGCTAGGGGGCGCGCATGCGCACGACGGCCGGGACAGACAGGAGCGCCGTTCACCGGAGCGGGGCCAGGTAAGCGGGCCGGGGGGGGAACGAGGGTGGCCGCGGGTGACCGCGATGCCCGCGCCGCGGCCCAGGCAGGCAGGGAAACGGCCACAGGGGCAGCGGCGCCCGCGGCCGCCATGACAATAAAAATACATATATGCACATTTTTCTCATTATATAACATGAAATCAGAATATACCTTACCTGTTTTAGCTCAATTAGGATTACCAAAATTATTTATATTTGCCCAATGACAGAATAATGAGAGAGAAACAGAATTCATTGTCATTGTCCATTTGGAAGACCCATTTCATCCCTAGCTTTAACGTCCTGGCTGATGTCATGGGATGTTGCTTCAGTATTGCCACATAATCTTCTTTCCTTATGATGCCATCTATTTTGTGAAGTGCAACAGTCCCTGCTGCGCAAAAAAAAACCCCCAACGATGGCCCCCCCCTGTGTTTCACGTTGGGAGTTGGGGCTTTAGGTTCCAAGTTTCCCTTTTTTCCCCCTCCCAAAGCAGATGAGGTGGACATTTCCATCTTGTTTTATGCTGATTTCAGATAGTGAGAAAAGCATGCATATGTGTCTTTTTATATAGTGTATGTAATCTTCTGGTTTCAACTGTAGATATAGACAGGAATATATCTATCTCTCTCTCTCTTTTTTTTTTTTTTTTAAATATATATATATATATATATATATAAATATTAATATAATAATATATAAAACCACACACACACAAAACAGTGTCACATATCAAGCCACACCCCTTTTATAGTGGTAAGTTTTTATTGGGAGTAATAAATATTTAATATGTCACCAGTTTTGGGCATGAAATCTCACCAGATGTTGATATCAACTCATTCAATCCACACAGGAAAGGAAATCAATCCATAGATGTCCATAAATTAAGTTATGTGTATTAATGAGAAATGACACAGGGAAAAAGTAATGAACTTGCTTACAGAAATTTAATTAATACTTTGTACGAAAACATTCGTTGATGATGACAGCATCAAGACGCCTCCTATATGGAGAAACCAGTGGCGTGCATTGTTAAGTGGGATTTATCCTCATTCTTCCACACAAACACTCTTCAAATCCTGAAGGTTCTGTGGGCTCCTTTATGAACTTAGTTTAGTTCTTCCATAGTTTTTTATTGGATTCAGGGGGGTAATTGGGGGGCCATTTTTGCAGTTTATTTTTTCTCAAAAACCAGTTGAGAGTTTGCTTGGCTGTGTGTTTGGGATAAATTGTCTTGATGAAATGCCCAACCCTCGTTTAATCTTCATCATCCGGGTAATGGTAGCAATTTTTATCAAAATGTCTCCATACATCTTCCAGTCACCTTTCCCTTCAGTTATATAAAGTTTGGCATGCCAATGCTAAAAAAATTTTATCTCAATTAGGGGGGCAAATGATTCTAACAAAAGTGGAATTGTTTAGAATTTGGAAAAAACTTCGGTTTGAACGAAGTCAAAAAGTTTGGGGTAGTTGGGTGAACGAAGTGTCTTTTGATTGAAAAAATGGTGGAGCCAGCTTTACATGGGGCAAAGCACTTGGGAGGAAAAAGGGGATAGCCTGCATGCATGGCAGAGTGAACCCAATCAGAGCCGGCGGGATTGGAGTCACCCACTATATAAGTGGGGCAACGCTGGGAGCTCACACCCCTCTCACTGATGATCGGGGAAAGGGTGTGCCGCGGCTGATTGTGATAGCTCTTACTGAAAATGATTTTTTTTACAGCGATTTTTTTGGGGTTCTCTTTTTCCCCAGGAATGCTTCCTTAATGTTTATTTTTATTTTTTTTGGGGATTGGATCGGAAGTCCTGTGCGTCCCCCCTGCAGCTGCATATACATTTTAATGTATTGCTAACAATTAAAATCCAAGGGGGGTCTAAAACCGTTCCCGTTGTACATTTAAAGGGGAAACAGTTTTTTACAAACAAATCCATTTCTTCATGCAATTTACATCCAGGGGGGTTTAAATTTAAAGGGTTTTTTTTTATGTGGGTGATCCAAGAAACCCTTTTTTTACCCCCAAAAAAAATATTTTCCGAAAAAAATTTCACAAGTGTGGGTTAATTTTAAATTTTTTTTTTTTGTTGGGAGCGTAGAAAACCCCGCCATGTAACACGTACAAGCTAGTTTGTTTGAGGGCTCAAATTTTTTGCCCCAAAACATCCAGGGGTTTTTAAAAAGCATTTTTTTTTGCGAGGACAAAAATAAACCCTCTTTTCACCGCCAAAAAAACAATTTTCCTGAGATAATTCACAAGCGAAGGTTTAATTACAATTTTTTCCTTGTTTTTGGGAGCGTGAAAACCGCAATGTAACACGCTCAAAGTAGTAGTTTATGGGCTCAATTTTTTTTGGAAATTTAACCGGGGTAATCAATTTTTTTCTGCGTAGTGACAAAATAAACGTTTTTTCACCCCCAAAAATTACAATTTCCTGTCAAATTTCCAAGCGAGGTTTAATTACAATTTTTTCTTTGTTGTGTAGCGTAGAAAAAAACCCCATTGTAAAAAGGCAAACCCAAATATATTTGTGGCTGCTCAATTTTTTGCACAAATTTTTCCCCCGGGGGTTTAATTTAAACGTTTTTCTGCTGTGTGGGCTCCAAGAAACCGTTTTTTCACCGCCAAAAAATTACTTTTCCCTTGTACCATAAATTTCCAAGGGGAAGGTTAATTAAAATTTTCTTTGTTTTGGGCGTAGAAACCGCAATTGTAAACGCTACAAAGCTAGTAGTTTGTGGCTGCTCAAATTTTTCCAATTCTCCCGGGGTTAATTTAAACGTTGTTCTGCGCTGTGTGACCCAAGAAACCGTTTTTTTACCGCCAAAAAATTTAAAAAATTTTCCGACTATAATTCACAAGCAAAGGTTAAATTTCAATTTTTCTCTTGTTGTGTAGCGTAGAAAACACGCAATTTTAACACTCTAAAAAGTATTGTTTGTGGTGCTCAATTTTTTTCGAATTTACTTTTTCCAGGGGTTAATTAAGCGTTGTTTTGCTGGGGGGAGTAAAAAAACCGTCTTTTTCCCCGCCAAAAAATTAAATTTCCGAGCCAATTCAATGCGAAGGTTAATTACAATTGTTTCTTTGTTGTGTAGGTAGAAAACACCCCATTGTAACCGCTAAAAGCTCGTAGTTTGTGGTTCTAAATTTGTTTGGACAATTTCATCCGGGGGTTAATTGTGTTGTTCTGCATTTGTACTCAGTAAAAGAAACTTGTTTTTTCACCGCCCACAGAAAAAATTCTGTAGCATAATTCATACCCAAAGGGTTTAAATTAAGCTTTTTGGGTTTTTTATATTCAGTAAAATACACAGATTTTTTAAAACGGCACATACAATCAATTTTTCCTGCCCTTTTGTGGAGCGCAATTTTTATCCAAGGGTTACCCAAGCTTTTAGTGGGTTTATTTGGGTCAAAAACAGGGTGGGTATTTATCATATACAGATATCTTAAAAACAGTGTCTGTACATTTTTTAACAAACAGTATGTCAGACAGAGGTGGGAGGCCCCACCCGGAGTGGAGGGCACAAACATTTAGGCCCAGGTCGCAGCCAGCAAGGGGGCGTGCAGCAGGGGTATTTGGTGAGGAAATGCCGCGTCTCTAGAGCCGTGTGTTGTTCAGCAACCCAATGGTTCTTGATTGGTTGCTAGGTATCCACTTCCTCCCCTTTACATTTACAACCCAGCCCAAAAGGGTGGGAAGTCAGACACAAACCCCTTTGTTGGCATGGCCCGGGAGGGGTAGCGGCCCCCCTGGGCCCCAACCCCCCCTCTGTCCCCCCGGTTTTTCCCCAGCCAGAATTACGGGGGTCGGCCACTTACAGCAGGTGACCAATTTGAGGAGGGCAGTCAGCATATTTTGGGAGCAAGAAATGGGGCCATATCCCGCTTCTGCGTAGGCGGCAAAGTATAGATTTTGAGGTGGCATGGGGGGTCTGTTGTGAGGGGTCACTCTGATACCAAGATGTGAGAGGACAGCAGTGACGATGAACAAAAATAGATAGTGTGCCGACGCATTTGGGGCCGGGGTCGGAAAGGGGACTTCATCACGTCAGGAAAAGAGGGGCGCCAGCTTGCGGTCGGGAGTGGCGACCCAGCAAGTGGTGTGTCCCCCGTGAGTAGAGGATAGACAGTGGGGAGGCGGGAGCCAAGGGGCCCCGGGGTAAAAACCCGCTTCGAGAAAGAGGGGCCAAGGGCTCAGCGAGGGGGCAGGGGCGGAGAGAACTCAGTGCGGAGCGTTGGCGGTAAAATCTGATACTCGCGGTGTGGCGTTCTTTTAAGACCGGGAGGACCGAATATGGGTGTATGTAGAATCGTGGGCAGAAAAAAAAGGTGGCAGGGAGGAACGTTGGCCCCAGGGCCCCGTGTAAAACCCATGCAGCTCACCCCCTGGCCTGGAGAAAAAGTGGCTCAGATGGGGTGGCCCAACCTGCCGCGCAGCAACAGCAGCAGCAGCGCCCAGTGGGCTGCCATTGCAGGAAAAAGGTCCCCCACCCGCAGAAGGGAGTATTTCTTTTTTATCATCTCCCGGGTCCAGATGCTTGCCCCCTCGCTATCATGGCGACAGCAGTGTTCAGCAGGCTTGAAAAAGAGACAACAGTATGGTCCAAACCATCCTAAGTTGCAGCAGCTAAACCGTGCCATGCCCAAGTTGTTGGTGCTGCAGTCCCCCCTTTCCAAATGGTGGACTCTGCACCGTTCAGAGAACTAATGGCTTTCCGAGCCGAGATGGAGAGTTAAAACCCATAATTTTTTTTTCCAAAAAAACTTCAGAAATAGTAGAAAAAAGGGGGGCCCGTCCTTGATTTATCGATTTTTTCCCAAGGGTGCACGGCAGCGCGGGCGTTGGGTTTAAATACGGTCAGGGCCAGTACTTTCCCTTTAGGGCCCCAAATGGGGGAATGTGCTTCCCCCCAGGCACACCAAAAAACTTGGGGGAGCGGCGCTTTCTCCTCCCGTTGTAAAACTGCGTCTCCTGCGATGTGCCCCTCCTCCTCCACCATCACCACCATCTCAGCCCCACAATACTGTCCATTATACCACATTGTAGGGCACAGCGGTGTCAGCAGTTCTACCCCGGGCTTGCCTCGGCAAAAAAAGTCCACAGGGGAGGAACGTCCCCGTCATGCAGAAGAATCCCTGTGTGGCTTTCTCCGCGCCAACTGCAAAAGGAACCATGGTGACGGACAATGGGAGGAAAAATGTGTCCGCCGCTGCAAGAGGGGGGATAGTCCCTGCGCCCCGCAGGGCACGTGTTCAATCTGGTTTTGTAAGGTTTTTGAAGTCTTCCACCGATCTTAAAAGATTTGAAATGGCCAGGTAAAGTGCATGCACTTTTTCCCTTGACAAAGCCAGGGAAAACCTACTCGAGTTGCGCAGCAGAAAGGCCTCCCCCAAAACACTCTGTTGCGATGTTTCCACCCCCTTGGAATTTAGCCTGCACATGTTGGACCGACTTATGAACAGAGAAAGGCCCTTAACGATTTTTTGAGATCCCGGCGGCAGGAGTACTCCCCTGGTAACTTTGATGTCAGCCAGTGGGAGCTATGCGTGACACCTGCCGTTTGTTGAGGCCATTCGGGAGGCCCATTATTTTTTCAGCGCCGGATACAGGATGAAAACCATTTCCCTTGCTTATGTCCTGGAAAAAAGTGCTAAAAAATCTGTCGGGGGCAGGGGATTTGGAACGTGGCGACTACATCTCGGGGCCCACATGAGTACGGGGGGGGATGTAATGGAGGAGGGGGAAAGGAGGAGGGGGGCCCTTTGGGAGCAAAGCATTTTTTCGGGTGAAATGAGTGGATTTTTTTTACCCAGGTGAAAAGAGGGGGGGAGCAGAAGAACTGGAGGAGGTAGTTTGGAGATGAGGAAGCCGAGGCGGATGACCCGAAAAGCACCAGGGGCAGTATACATTGGGAGAGGGGAGGCGGGGGAAGCCCCTCGGGTCACTTGTGAAAAGGCCCCAATATGCTATTTGCCTGGCTAGTAAACAGCCAAATAGTCAGCACCCGGCAAAAAGGGATGATTTTCAGGCTCTCCCCCCTATTGGACCCTCGCTCCCGGCCCCAAAATGGGACCCTTTTTCCCCCCAGGTTTGAAGGGGGGAAAAACTAAAATATATAGGGAAATCCTCCTTAGTCATTTGGGGGTCGCTCCCTTTTTGGGCGGCATCGTCCCTCCTCTGACGGTCTGGACCCCAGGGGTTCTTCCCGGGGCTCACCCCCTACTACAGCCGCGGCTGCTGGGGGATGGTGGGGGGGTTTAAAAGGGAGTACCAGCCCCTCCGCAGCAACCTAAAATTTGGAGTTTACTGATGAGCAGCTTTCCCTTTACCCGCCTAGTTTAAAGGGCAGTCCCCCAGCAGCAGCAACAGGACCCCGGAGCAGACCCCTAACCAACAGGGGTGGGCCCACTTGGACAGCTCTCTTTCCACCCTGTTAGGGGAAAAGCTGGATACTGGGCAGCCAAAAATGGGGTGTGTGGCCGCAACTTTCCGAGTTTGCAGTGGGGGAACTGTCCGCCCGGCCAGTAGTTTTGGCATTTAGAGCGGGGGGTTTATTTCGGCGGGGGGGCCCTCGTTTCCCCAAGGAGAACCCCCCTTTTTCCATGGGAAAAAGTGGAACGACTGGCCTTTGTCAAATTAATCAGGCGTTTGGGTCGGCCCGGGTTTCCCACAAAAACCAATGCCTTTTGGCGTCAGACTACATCACCATGAGCCTCCACCCAAACTGGGGGAAAATGAGTCCCGGGTTCAAATTTTCCCCCCAGCCACTAATCTGATTTCCGCCACCCCGGCCCCCGAAAAAGCCCCACATCTGCTGACAGTTTCTCCATCTGCCACCAACCATCTTTCCAGAGATGGTATTTCCACCCACCCCCCACCTGTCATTGTGCCACTGTCTGACCTCAGCTGCTCCGCCGTCACCTCCCTCTCTGTCATTGTGCCACTCTGTGGCCTACTCCAGTTTTTGCCCCCCTCCAGAATGTCATTGTGCCCTGTTTCCTCGCGCTGCGTGTGTGCCGTGACCTACACACTGTGCATTGTCCCATCTGTGGGCCCATTCCTTTTTTTTTCCACCCCAAATGTCATTGTGCCACTGTCTGACCTCTGTGTGTGGCTGTTGATGCCGTCAATCCACATGTGTCATCAGCTGTGTGGCTGCTGCCGTGACCCCCAACTTTGTATTGTCCCACTCTGTGGCCTACTCCCGTTTTTGCCACCCCCAGAATGTCTTGTGCCACTGTTTTGACCCATGCTGCTGTGTGGGGGCCGTGACCTACACACTGTGTCATTGTGCCCCTCTGTGGCCTACCCTGTTTTTGCCCCTTAGAAAAATATTGTGCCACTGTCTGACTATGTGTGTGGTGTTGATGCCGTCAATCCAACTGTGTCATTGTCCATCTTTGGCCTACTCCTGTTTTTTTCCCCCCTCCAGAATGTCATTGTGCCCCTCTCTGACCTCATGCTGTGGGCTGCAGCCGTCACCTCCCCACTCTGTCATGTTTTTGCCCTTGAGCCCCCAGCTTGTTTTTTTCCAGCTGTCGTGCCATGACTTTATCAGGATACATTCCCCCTTCAGTTTTTTAGTCAGTTTGCCCTCTTAATGCCCAGGGAATTTTAAGTGAAGCGATTCTAAAGCGGGGCAGCATGGCTGTCTACTAAAACAAACTTGTATGAAGACCAAAAACCAAAGCTCCCTCTGCAATTTAAGCATGGCACAATGTTCACAGAAAACCCCTGCAGGCTCGTGCACCCTGGAAATAGCTGTTTTTTAACGGTTTTTCATCCCAAAGTAATTTCGGAACGAATTTATTTTTGGAGAAATCGGCGAAGTGAATGAACCGAATTTCGGGAAATTCGCCCATCTCTAATCTCAATATAAGTGACCCCTGCACACAGGCTGGGCAATATCCTATTTATTATTTACTACTTTTGCCTATAGGCAAAACCAAAAAGCCCAATTCCCTGCAGTATGGTATTTCATTTAAACATAACTTTTACTAGTATTCAAAAATAAAAAATAATCTAAAAGTGATTAAAATCACGATCCCAAATGCATCTATTGAACCATCTATCATGTAAATCGCAGGGGGGTTCTATCTCTTTTTACAAAACCACTATAACTATAAAATAAATGTTTACAAAATGTTGCTGCAGATAACATATTTTTTTACAGAGTCAAAGATCGCTTTTTTGTTTTTTTTTTAAAATAAAAGCAAAAAATTCTGAAAAAAAACAAAAAACCCCACAACATGATGTTCCCACCTCCAAACTTAACTGTTGGTATGGTGATTGTGGGGTTATATGCAGTACTTTTTGGCCTCCAAACATGGTGTGTATTGTGGCAGCCAAAGAGTTCAAATTTGGTCTCATTTGACCAAATATACTTCCCCCCAAAAATTCCGCTTGTCTAAAGTTTCGTGAAAACTTTAAATGCACTTAAACATGCTTTTTTGGTCAGCAGTGACGTCTTATGTGGGGGGAGATGATAAGGCCCTGGAGGTTGAGGCTTACTTTTTTTTCTTATTTCCCCTTTATTCCAAATCTTTCTGTAGCTCTCCACAGGTGGTCATTTGCTTTTGATCAATTCTTCGGATAATAATTTTAATTCTCTGTCTGTAATCTTGCAGGGAGCACCTGATCATGACTGATTTATGGTGAAATTATGTTCTTTACTCTCCCGTATTATGCCCCAAATAGTGCTCACTGAAACTTTTTAGTTTTTGAAATTGTTCTGTAAACAATGCCATCCATATGTTTTGCAACAATAAGTTACAAACATCTAAAGACAGTTTACTACTTTTTTCCCCTATGAGAGTTTTTTGGTGATTCTTTTAATGAGACCCCTTTTTATGGCCATCATTGAACCAGTGATATTATTTTTTCACTAAGTGGTAAAATTGCTTTCTAATTATGATAGATTTAGTTTTTTG
>JAODAL010084550.1:0-10881 GCA_025379985.1 Phyllomedusa bahiana
GTAGCACGGGCAGAGGTAGGCATTTTGGCAATTGAAAAGGGTTTCAGGTTTCTTTGAGCTGGGGGAGAGAGTCTGATGTGCGGGCAGTCACAATAGTCAAATGCAAGTAGAGATGGGCAATTTCCAAAAATTCGGTTCGGTCACTTCGGCAGAATTTCCGACAAAAAAAATTCGATCGAATTTGGGCGAATCGCTAAAAACAGCTATTTCCATGCTGCACAGAGCCTGCAGGTGCTGTAGAACATGTGCCATGCTTAATATGCAGGGGGAGCTGGTTGGTCTTCATGCAATTTGTTTTTAGTATGAACAATATGACTGCCCCCGCTCTTAAGTCGCTTCACTATAAATTTGCACTTGAGAGGGCTAAACTGACCAAAAACTGAAGCGGGAATGTAGCCTGATAAAGTCATCCCAGCGAAAGCTGGAAAAAAAAAAACTAAAGGGCACAGGTGGCAACATTAGTGACGGGAGTGTGGAGGTGACGGCAGAAAGCCACAGCAGCAAGAGGTCAGACAGTGGCATAATGACTTTTCTGGAGGTGGCAAAAACTGGAGTAGGCCACAGAGTGGCACAATGACACAGTGTGGAGGTCACAGCAGCAGCAGCAAGAGGGCAGACAGTGGCACAATGACATTCTGGAGGTGGCAAAAACTGGAGTAGGCCACAGAGTGACACAATGACAGAGAGTGGAGTGACGGAGGCAGCAGCATGAGGTCAGACAGTGGCACAATGACCCAGTGTGGAGGTCACGGTGGCAGCAGCATGAGGTCAGACACTGGCACAATGACATTCTGGAGGTGGCAAAAACTGGAGTAGGCCACAGAGGGGCCCAAAATTTGACAGAGTGTGGAGGTTCGGCAGCAGCACAGTAGCAGCATGAAGTCAGAACAGTGGCACAATGACATTCTAGAGGTGGCAAAAACAGGATTTAAGCCAGGGAAGTGGCACAATGACAGAGTGTGGAGGTCACGGCAGCAGCAGCATGAGGTCAGACAGTGGCACAATGACATTCTAGAGGTGGCAAAACAGTAGTAGACCACAGAGTGACACAATGACAGAGAGTGGAGGTAACGGTGGCAGCAGCATGAGGTCAGACAAAGGCACAATGACACAGTGTGGAGGTCACGGCAGCAGCAGCATGAGGTAAGACAGTAGCACAATGACATTCTGGAGGTGGCAAAAACAGTAGTAGGCCACAGAGTGGCACAATGACAGAGTGTCGAGGGCACGTCAGCAGCAGCATGAGGTCAGACAGTGGAGCAATGACATTCTGGAGGTGGCAAAACAGTAGTAGGCTACAGAGTGACACAATGACCAGAGAGTGGAGGTGACGGTGGCAGCAGCATGAGGTCAGACAGTGGCAAAATAACAATCTGGAGGTGGCAAAAACTGGAGTAGGCCACAGAGTGGCCCAATGACACAGTGTGGATGTCACGGCACCAGAAACAGCAGAAGCAGCATGAGGTTATAGAGTGTCAAAATGACAGAGTGTGTAGGGGGTTGGCAATACCAGTCCCTGGAAAAGTGGTTGGTGGCAGATGGAGAAATTGTCAGCAGATGTGTGGCATCAGGCGGGTGGCGGCATCAGAATAGTGTCTTAGGCAGGTAGTTTGAACCCAGACTCATTTCTCACAGACATGGCTGATGTAGTCTGACGCCTACGGCAGTGGTGTGTGGAAATCCTGGCCGATCCACGCCTGAGTCATCTTGAAAAAGGGTCAGTCGTTCCACATTTCCATGGGCAAGCGGGTTCTCCTTGGGGAAATGATGTCCCCCGTCGCACTGAACACCCGCTCTGATGCCACACTACTGGCCGGACAGGACAGCTTCTCCACTCCAAACTCGGCAAGTTGCGGCCACACATCCAGTTTTGCTGCCCAGTAGTCCAGCGGATCTTCTAACTGGGGTGGCAGAGTGCTGTCCAAGTAAGCCACACCTGTTGGCTCAGGGACTGCTCCAGGTCCTGCTGCTGCTGGCAGGCCTGCCCTCCTCACTAGGCGGGTGAAGGAAGCTGCTCATCAGTGACTCCAGACTTTGGTTGCTGCTGATGGAGCTAGTACTGCTCCTACACCCCCACCTTCCCCCAGCAGCCCCGGCAGTTTGTACGTGAGCGCTGAAAAACCCCCCCGGGCAGACCTGTCAGAGGAGGGACGATACCGCACATAGGCAGCGGGGCCAACTGAATACAGAGGATTTCCCTATAGTATTTGAGTTTGTCATCCCCTCAGCACTGGGAAAAAGGCTCCCATTTGGACGGTAGCGAGGGTCCAATAGGGTGGAGAGCCAGAAGTCATCCCTCTGGCGGTTGGTGACTAAATTTGGCTGTCACTAGCAGGCAAATCAGCATGCTGTGGGCCATCTGCACAAGGGACTTCGAGGGGCTTCCTGCCTCCATCTCTACTGTATACTGCCACGGTGCTTGCGGGTCATCTGCCTCATCTTCCTCATCTCCATCTACTTCCTCCAACTGCTCCTGCTTCTCCTCTCTTGTCACCTGGGTAGAAAATCCACTAATTTCACCAGACAATGCTTCTGCTCCAATGTCCTCCTCCTCCATTTTAGTCCCCCCCGGATTCATGTGGCCGCGAGATGTAGTCGCCAAGTCTCCAGTCCCCTGCCCAGACAGATATTTCAGCATCTGTTCCAGGACATGAAGCAGTGGAATGACGTTATTCATCCCCTAGTCCTGGCGACTGACAAATAACGTGGCCTCCCCGAAAAGGCCTCAAAAAACGGGAGGTGTCACGCATGAGCTGCCACTGGCTGACATCAATGTTACACAGGGGAGTACTCCCGTCCCTGGATCATCAAAAAATCGTTAATGGCCTCTCTCTGTTCATACAAATCGGTCCAACATGTGCGGGTGGAATTCCAAAGGGTGGAAACATCGCATATCAGCATGTGTTGGGGGAGGCCGTTCTGCCGCTGCAACTCGAGGAGTGTGTTCCTGGCTTTGTAGGAATGGATGAAGAGCATACACAGTTTTCTGGCCATTTTCAGAATCTTCTGAAGATCGGTGGAAGACTTCAGGTACCTTTTCACAACCAGATTGAACACATGCACCATGCAGGGCGCATGGACAATCCCTCCTAGGTACAGCGCGGACTCCATGTTACTCCCACTGACCATTACCATGGTTCCGATTTGCAGTTGGCGCGGAGAAAGCCACACATCGATTTCCTGCTGCATGACGCGGAGCAGTTCCTCCCCCGTGTGACTTCGTTCGCCGAGGCAAGCCAGGTGTGAATGCGTGACACCGCTGTCCCCTACACATGTGGTATGGGTGGAGCAGTACTTGTGGAGGCTGAGATGGTGGGGTGGTGGTGGTGGAGGAGGAGGAAGGGGGTGGACATTGGCGCAGGAGCCGCAGTTTTACAACGTGGAGGAGAAAGCGCCGTCTCCTGTCCAAGTTGTTGGTGTGCTTGGCTGGAAGCACATTAACCCAAGGGCCGTAAAGGACATGTACTGGCCCTGACCGTAGTTACAGCCCCAGACGTCCGCTGGGCCCTGCAACCCCTTGGAACAAACAGATAGCTCAAGGACTGGCCCACCTTCTGTTCTACATATTTATGAAGTGCTGGTACGGCCTTTTGGAAAATAAATTACGGCTTGGAACTCTCCATCTCGGCTCGGCACAAGCCATTAGTTCTCTGAATGGAGCAGAGTCCACCATTTGGAAAGGGAGGGACTGCAGTACCAACAACTTGGACAGGGGCACGGGGCAGCTGCTGCACCTTTGATAGTTGGGCGCATACTGTTGTTTTCTTTTCAATGCCTCACTGAATGACTGCTGGCGCCAAAGAGTAGCGAGGAACAGGAGCATCTGGACCGGGAGATGATGTCAAAGAGAAACCTTTGCAGAGGTGGTGGAGCCTTGACTGGCTGCAATGACATGCGTGCCACTGGGCGCTGCTGCTGCTGTTGCTGAGGCGGCAGGATGGACCACCACATCTGAGCCACGTTTCTCCCCGGGCCCCCGGGTGGTGACACGCATGTGTTGATGCAGGGGCCCTGTTGGGCCCAACGTTAGCTCCCGGCCACGCTTCACTTTCTGCCCACAGATTCTACATATACCCATATTCGGCTCCTCCGGTGTCTTAACAAAGAACTGCACACCGCCGAGTATCTGATTTTTACTGCCAACGCTCCGCACTAAGTGACTACTACCACCGCCGCTGCTCGCTGAGCCCCTGTGCCCCTACTGTCTTGGACCTGCGAAGCGGGTTTTTTACCCCGTGGCCGCTTGGCTCCCGACCTCACTGCTGCTACCCTGCTGACTCACGGCCACACAACCGAATTGCTGGCTGCGCCGCTGCCTGACGCGCAAGCTGACGCCCTCTTCTCCTGACGATGATAAGCCCTTGCTTCACCCGCTCCCAAGTGCGGTCGGCTACATCATCATCTATATGTGTTTCATCGTTCACTGCTGTCCTAAACACCGTCTTGGTATGCGAGGCTGACCCCTTACAACATGACCTCCATGCCACTTCCACATCTATACTTTGCTGCCTACTGCAAGAAGCAGGGATTTGGCCCCATTCTTCGCTGCCAAGTAGCTGCTGACTGCCCTTCTCAAATTGTTCATCCTCGCTATATAGTGGCGCTGAGCCAGACCACAATAGTAGATCTCTGACTGAGGGAACCGGAGGGGACAGAGGTGATTGAGGACAGGTAGGGCCGCTGACCTGCTCTCGGCCATGCCAACTAAGGGTTGTGTTCTGACGATCCCACGAACTCTTGGCTGGGTTGTCAGATGTCATCTGGGAGGAAGGGGAAATGACCCTGTCAACCAACAAGAAACCCTTGGGTTGCTATTCAGCACACGGCCACTAGATGACAGCGGCAGTTGTGGCCTCACTGAGTGACCCCCTGCTGCGACGCCCCTTGCTGTGCTGCGACCTGGGCCTGCTCTATGAAGTTTGTGCCACTCCCAAATCACAGGTGAAGAGCTGCCCCCCTCTCTGTCTGACATACTTGTTTGTTCTAAAATGTACAGGCACAGTTTGATGAAGATATCTGTATATGATAAATACACATCCTGTATTTGACTCCAAATGAACCCACTAAGAAGCTTGAGTAACCCTTGGATACAAATTGCGTTCCACAAATGGGCTGGAAAAATTGACTTGTATGTGCCGTTTAAAAACTCTGGTATTTTACTGAATATAAAAGCACAAAACAGGTTTAAATTTAAACCCTTCGGATAGGAATTTATGCTACAGAATTTCTTCTTTGGTGGTGAAAAACAAAATTTTCTTTTACTGAGTAAACTGGAGAAAAATACTTAGTTAACCCTTGGTTTGTAAATTGCGCAAAAAAAAATTGAGAAAACCAAAAACAAACGAGCTTTGTAGCGTGTTACAATGGCGTGTATTTTACGCTACACAAAAAGAGGAAAACTTGAAATTAACCTTCGCTTGTAAATTTATGCTACGGGAAAAAATGTATTTTTTGGCGGTGAAATAAACGTTTTCTTTTGTCACCACAGCAGCAGAACAACGCTTAATTAACCCCTGGATGTAAATTGCGCCAGAATTGGGAAAACCAAAAAATACCACTTTGTGGTGTTCAATGCCGTGTTTTTTACGCACACAACAAAGGGGAAACTTGTAATTAACCTTCGGTTTGAATTTCTACGGGAAAAAAGTTTTTTTTTTTCCGGTGAAAAAGACGGTTTCTTTTAGTACCACAGCAGCAAAACAACGCTTAATTAACCCCCTGGGTAAATTTGCGAAAAAGAATTGAGCAACCCAAAAAAGAAATGGTATTTGTATTGTAAAAATGCTGTTTCTTTAAATGAATACAACAGGAACAGGCTTAGATCACCCTTGGATATTCAATGTGTTGGTGAGCAGATAGCATTAAAATGTATATGACTGCACTGGACGCACATGGACTTCAGATCCAATACCCCCCAAATCCCAAAAAAGAACGTTAAGAGAACAGTCTCTGAGACAAGCTGAGACACCCTCCAAAAATCCCGTATAAAAAATCAGTTCTTTAGTATCAGCTATCATAAGCAAACCGCGGCAGCACCTTCCCTACTCAAATACATAAGAGCGGTATATGAGCTCCCAGCGTCGCGCGGACTAATTTTAGTGCGGTGATGTCACAGAATCCCCTGGTCTCTGATTGGCTTCATCTCTGCACATGTCATGCAGGCTATGCCCTTCTTCCTCCCAGAGTTCTTTGCCCCATGTAACGCCATGTGCTCGCAGCCATTTTAAAAAAATCAAAAGCCACTTCGTTCACGCGAAGTACCCCAAAGTTCGACTTCGTTCCGAACCGAAGTTTTCCTGAAATTCTAAACGAATTCCACTTCGTTAGAATCAATTCGCCCATCTCTAATTGCAATCTCAAAGATGACAAAAATAAAAAACAATAATTAAAAAATGGACGCTTGTACATGATGAAAAGCTAGCTACAGTACATACACAAAAAGATACATCGTTGGCATTGCTGCATTCATAAAAACCTGCATAATAAAGTTAAAATGTTACTGCACGGCAATCTGTGTAAAAAAAAGTCCCTAATAACACTTATCAACAGTCATTTTGCATGTGGATTGAAATACATCAATTTTCATGTATTTTTTCATTTATAATCCGAATCTTCCTTCAGAATTGTTGTGTCACGTAAGATTTTTGAGATATGTGATGATTTTTTCTAAGTAGAACAAATTTTCTAGCTCTCTGATGTTTTCTTTTTAAATGGTAAAATCAATGTCTATATTAATTTTAATGGTCTGAAATAACTAATTATAATTCATTATATCCGACCATTAAAATTAATACAGACATTAATTATTTGGACTTTCAAAACAGCAGGCAGAACTGTTTGGTTCTAGGCTACAACTATGGAACCTACTAGCTGAAGGGAGAAAGATTTCTAGTTTTAGAACAAGACATAGACGCTAGGGGCCACATGTGTGAAAAATCTCTAGCTTTAAAATTCTCTTTGTTGCTCATAGCAAACAAGGACAGAGCCCCTTTAACTCTTCCAGAGCACTATATGAAATGAAGGAGGCGCTCTGATTGGTTTCTATGGGCAACAAAGTGAGTTTTAGACCTAGACAGTTTTCATACATGTGGCCCTAGGTGTTCAGCATGATCCAAATGAGTGGCAAATCTTTATTGATTTATCTAAAACTAGCTCGAAAGCAGTGCTGTTGCATAATGGCAACAAGCTTCCATCAGGGCCCTTGGCTTATGCAGTTGGAATGAAGGAAACTTAGGACAACATGGCTTTGCTGCTTCAGGGAGTGAAATATAAAAATCATGAGTGGCAGATCTACTGTGACTTAAAAGTTGTTGCGATGCTTTCAGGTTTTCAAGGTGGGTGGACAAAATTTTGCTATTTTTTGTGCTTATGGGACAGTCGAGACAGCAAGAACCATTAAAATGTGAAGGAATGGCCTGGGACATTTTTGTTTGTTGCTGGAAAAATTTTGAAAAATATTCCACTGGTAGGACTGAGTATAATAATTTTGCCTTCACCTCATATAAAGTTGGAGTTGATGGAGAACTTTGTTAAAGCTCTTGGTAAGGAAAGTAAGGCTTTCAGTCATTTGAGAGAAATGTTTCCCAGTTTGAGTGAAGCCAAGCTAAAGGAGGGCAGATTTGTTGGGCCTCAAATATCTAAATTGTTAAAAGATCTGAATTTCGATGCTAAGCTAAAGAATCTTGAATTTGCAACCTTGACTTTTTTCCTGACAACTTAGGTACTGTGAGTAATGAAGAAAAGAGAGATAGATGCCAGCAACTCCGTATTGCAATTAAAACTGGATGCTTTTTAATGAAGTTACAAATCGTGGAGATACATTAGAATGGAGACGTGGAAAAACAGCTAACGCGTTTCAGGTCCAGCCGGACCATTAATCATAGCATGTTTGAATGCTTAGACATATATCCTTATATAACACATAAACATACATGAAGATTTGACTCACCTGAATCGGAGTAAGAGGCACACTCCGCTTCCGGGCATCGGCGCACGCGCACCAAGGTCCAAGTGAGGGTAACCCAAGACGACCAGGACGCGAACTGCTGTGACGCGCCACCCCCATGGGCAAGGCTACATCAAATCACAGACACGTCATGATCAGTTACGGGACAAACCACCAGCCACTGACTGCAATGCGCCGCGGACGAAAACACAAAGAATGAACACAACACAATGATCAGGTGAGATAAGTGGCTACATGAAAGTGTTAAAAACACATAAATAAAAAGAAGACCATACAAAAAACACTGAATAAGACAAAAATAACGCATAAATCATAAAGCATAAAGGATAAAGATACCACAAACACAGGAACTACTGATTAAAGCCCAAAAATGAGCCATACATATATATTGGTTAGAAATTCCTATATAAATAGACTAATAATGAAATAAAATTTCATTCCGTACGTTTAGCCCAGAGGGAACAATTGAATTAAGCATGTGGATCCAAAATGCCTCACGATCATGTAATTTATATTCTAGGTTGCCACCTCGTTTGCCCATAGTAACCCTTTCAATAGCAAAGGCTTGAAAACCTAATGTACTGGAATGATGTGTGTCCAAAAAATGATAGGACGCTCCTGAAATTGTACGAGGATTTTTTATACTATTTAAATGTTCGAGAATTCTAGTTTTGAATTTACGGGACGTCCATCCAACATATAGAAGATTGCAAATATTACACCGAATGATGTAAACTACCCCTGTAGTGTTACAGTTTAAGTATTGATTAATTTTAAATAACCTTGTACCATTGGAAAAGGTTTGAGTAGGAACCACATATCCACTTGTTTTAAATGGGTGATGGACACATTTCGAAAACCTCTTTATTGCAAACCATGTGGATTGAGTGGAATCAGATGAAAACAGATTAGGAGATATAATACTACCAATGGTTTTAGGTCTTCTGGCTACCACTTGACATCAATCTTGTAAGATGTCAGCCAAAATAGCATCTTGTTTAAGAATCGGTAGATATTTATGAACAATTTGTTTGATTGCATTAAACTGTAAATTGTAATCCAAAACAATTATCTAGATGGAAATCAAGCGCTATTAATGCTATTTCTAAGGGTATACTTGTGTATAACAATTCAACATCACAACTAAGCCATGAAAAATTGGACAACCATTTTTTACTCGTGAGATTTGACAAAACTGATTTGGAGTCTTGAAGCTAACCTGGAGCTCTGTGAACCAATGGCTGGAGCTGCGTGTCCAACCACTGGCAAAGACGTTCACACAAAGAACCTTGTCCAGAGATGGTGGGACGCATTGGAGGAGGATGTATTTTTTTGTGGACCTTAGGAAAACCATATAGCAAAGGAAAAGTGCAATTCAAATGGAGAATATATTCAGATTCTTTAACTGTAATAACATGCAATGCTACACCTTCCTCTACCAATGATTTTAATTTAACAGCAAAATGTGTAGTGGGATTATGTGTTAATATCCTGTAAGTGAAGGAATCAGAAAGTAATTGCATCATTTGTTCAGAAGAATTGGATTTTCTCATGACTACAACTGACCCCCCCTTATCTGCCATTTTTACCACAATTTTATGCAAGTTTTGAATTTCCTGGAGTGCCCTTTGTTGCTTGCTGGACAAGTTAGAATTAGCTGGAGAACTGGAACAAAGTTGTTTGATGTCCCGTTCAACTGCCAATTGAAAACTCTCCATACCTTGAGTCCTCGCATGTATTGGATAGAACGTAGGGTTTTTAGTTAGAAAGGGTTTGCGATACAGATGAATACCACTCTGTGGGACACTAAGTTCCAGTAAAGTTGTAAGAGCAATTTGTTCTTTAAAGGTTAATTCACAGAACTCATTTGTTACAGTCTCCACTGCATCAAGAGGAGCATCACCTGAATCGCAATCCCAAAAGTGGTGTTTTACTGTGAAACATGGAGGTGGCAGCATCATGTTGTGGGGTTGTGTTGCTGCAGGAGGGACGGGTACACTTCACAAAATAGATGGCATCATGAGGAAAGAAGATTTTGTGGCAATACTGAAGCAACATCTCAAGACATTAGCCAGGAAGTTAAAGTTTTGGCAGAAATAGGTCTTCCAAATGCACAATGACTCCAAGCATACTGCCAAACAGAGTGGCTTAAGGATAACCAAGTCAATGTTTTGGAGTGGCTATCACAAAGTCCTGATCTCAATCCTATTGAAAATTTATGGGCGAAGCTGAAAAGACAGGGGCGAGCAAGGCAACCTAGAAACATGGCTCAGTTACACCAGTTCTGTCAGGAGGAATGGGCCAAAATTCATACCAACTATTTGTGAGAAGCCTGTGGAAGGATATCCAAGCATTTGACCCAAGTCATACAGTTTAAGGGCAATGCTACCAATTATTAATGAAATGCATGTAAAAATGACTTCGCAAAAAGCAATAAAAATACCTTAAAAATTCTCTCTCTCTCATTATTCTGGCATTTGGCAAATATAAATATATATATTAATTCTGCAGTACCAGACGTGTCCCACTGATTAAGCCAGTACATGTCCGGGCCCATCTGAAGTCTACTAGAGAGCATTTGGATGATCCAGAAGAGTAATGGGAGAATGTCATATGGTCAGATGAAACCAAAGTAGAACTGTTTGATAGAAACACAACTCGTCGTGTTTGGAGGAGAGAGAATGCTGAGTTGCATCCAATGAACACCATACCTACTGTGAAGCATGAGGGTGGCAACATCATGCTATGGGGCTGTTTCTCTGCAAAGGGACCAGGACGACTTATATACATGAAAGAATGAATGGGGCCATGTATCGTGAGATTTTGAATGCAAACCTCCTTCCATCAGCAAGGGCATTGAAGATGAAACGTGGCTGGGTCTTTCAGCATGACAATGATCCCAAGCACACCCCAGG
>JAODAL010084551.1:0-10881 GCA_025379985.1 Phyllomedusa bahiana
CCCCGTATCAATTCTTCCTTCATAGGGGGGTAATAACATCTGCAACCCCTTGTACCAAGCGTCTCCACTATATGGTCACTGTATGGTGGTTAATACAGTCCAGACCTGGTACACGGTATTAAACCCATATGGCACTATATTATTATATTTATTATTATTAACAGTATTTTTTTGGGACTGATCGAAAGTGGGGGTTATTATTCGTCACATTGGTGGTAAATTTTGGGGGTCGGTTCGGTGGTATAATCAGGTTTTATTAATGGGATTGGAAAGTTGGTCTTATTGTGGGATTTGTTTGGTAGCAGTATGATGGTGAGATGTAGGGTGGGGTTATTTGCCCCTTGTATTACTACATTATCTAACAGCATGTCCGGGTACAGGGTGTGGCAGGGAGGGGGGGGGGGGGGCCCATAAAAATTTTTGCTATGGGGCCCGGGCTTAAACTGTTACCCCCCTTGCTTTGGACTTCCCTTTTTTCTGTTTTCTTTCTCTATGTACAGAAAAGGTACATAAGAGATTATGTTTTATTACACTACAGGGGGTTGTTTTGCTGTTGTATACTTTGGTGGGGTCCCCACTGTTTTTTTTAGGGTTTTCCCCTTTTGGGTTTTTGGTTAAATTACTATGGTTTTATGGAGTAGATTATACATTTGATTTAAAATTTTCATTACAGTAAGATACAATTTTTCCTCACCCCTTACCCCCCTTTTTTCTTTTTCCCGCGCATTTTTTTTCATTTTCCCTGAGTATCATTTTTTTGGGATCCCCTGACTGGAAGAGCTTGTTCTAAAAAAAAAAAAAAAATGTCTGAAATATAAAGCAGAAGAGCATAAAGGATACAGAATGGGTTTCCCATCTTCCATATCTACACGATGGGCTCACCAGCAAGGAGGTATATCTGTAATGTCCCAACTCCCTCAAACAGTGGGTTAATCAGGCTAACAGTAGTTTACTTTACCCACTTCTATCAGAGGGTACCTTTATAAAGCACCCAAAAGGCACATTGCTTGTATTAGGGGATGTTCACACGGGGTCACCAAATACTCCCCCCACAATACTCCTCCTTAAACGCTGTTGAAATTTTGATTGGAACCGCGTTTTTTCAGCACTCAAGGGGCCGACAGCTTTTGCTCCTATACCCCTTTTACTTCTTTCAGGGTCTTCTGAAAAAGAAATACGATCATGAAATTATAGTTTTTACTCAGATGCCAATGTTTTACGGGCACTCAGAGAAGCGGGACTTTAATGATGTTACCATATTTTGGGGGCATATGTCTGCAATTTAGTGCTGAAATACGCTGTTAACACCCCCTTTAAGACATCAGACATGATCACTAAAGGGACTAACTTTGGCACCTGCTTTTTTAACTTTCGCCCTGCACAAGGTCCCTTTCCATTACCCAAAATCAAAGAACTCTTTTCAAGTTAATGAGCTTTTCACTGCAAAATGGTTGAATGGAAAAGACCCAACATGCACAAAAAATGAAGAGAACCAGCATTTATAATACAGGGAGCTTTTATTCAGAGGATCTTGGGGAAGTCATAGAAGTCAGACCCCCATGATCGGAGAATAATGGCCTATCCTACAACGTGAAACAGAACACTTCTAAAGGGAAAAAGACCCTTGGGAACAATGAGATGATGATATGAGTTATCCAACCCAACTTTTTTCAAGACCACAGTCTAGTGCAAAAAAGACCATACTTTACCGGGTGTTGTGGAGGCGGATGGAAACGTTTCGTTATTTAATTTTCCCTCGCTCCCATCAGCTGTAGAAGATAAGGGTTTTCTCTGCCTATTTAGTAAAACATAAATCATGGAAAAATTACTTTAAAATAAAAATTCTGAAATAATAAAGTATAAGGAGGAAGTTCTAATAGATTCCCACTTTTAAAAATGTCTATTTCCCGCCTAATTAACTGCCCCCAACACTGACAGTCAAGGATCATTCTCACTGTAATAGCCCCACATATCCACATGTCTGGTCAGGAAGAAATTTCTCGGCTAGCGGGAGAAGGATCCTCTGAAGATAAACTGGACCTCCATGTTGGTGTAGACAAAAAACAATAAATACCGGATAACATACATCAGGAACAGCAGCCCCCAATAATAAATTTGTCTAATAAGGACGCCCCCAAAGGCAATTATGGGATGTTAATGGTCCTTAACAGGGGACATAAGGATTAAGGACTGACGTAACTTAGGCCCAAAGTCACCTCTGATGTCCCTTAAATGATGTAATTTATATGATTTTTCTGATGACTTTATTTATATAGGGGGGGGGGCATTGTTTGATGAACAGTAAAGGGGTTCATAGAGCATTACCACCCAAAAAACCTTTTGGTAATGATGCAAAATTTTCAGAAAAGTTGCTGCCTTTTTTCCCCCTCCTCTGAAATCCTGGGGGTCTTCATCTTCATCAGGAGAGCTAAATTCAGAAATACCACTTTATCAGGGATTTTTATGGTAACAAGTTCGGGCACGTTATTTTTCATCACTGACTGGGGGAGAAAGAGATGGGGAGCAAGCAGTAATATTTACCTGGGGGTTTCTTTAGGAGACTATAAGAAGCCACAAGGACCCCACAATCAACCAAGGAGAAAAACTGATTTTTTGTTTCTGACGTGGAAGAAGCTATGGAGCGGGTTTTTTTAAAATTCCCCCAAGTTGAAAGTCATTTAAATGATGGCCCTTCAGGGTTACTACTTTTCCCAGGGTACCTTCACCTCCAACAACAACAACAACAACAAAGGGTCTAGGTATCATCATTCTACTTACTTTCAAATGCTCATCCTCCTCTTCTGACTCTGATGCAAGCTCGGAAATTTTTGGGTGTTTGATTTAGCCTGCATCAGAGGTCATATCGGTATCAAGGGAGGATTCTGACTCACAGCTCCTCCTGAAAAAAAAGAGAAAGCGGGGACTGAGTTACTGTGTATCCACCCCTGAGTCTCCCCTGAAGATGGCCCCAAAACTGCCCATTTTCCTCTTCTAAACAATACTTTTTCATAAGTAATAAAAAATAAAAAAGACAATTATTCCTTGTACTTAGAGACAGCATTCTAAACTGACATTGTGATCCCGTTTTTTAAAAGCAATTTCCCTAGGATTGGGGTGGGATTACAAAACTTTTCCCCTTTATAACACCCCACCCCAGGGGGCTTGGGAGGTGGCTTACTCCGCTGTATTTCATTTAAAGAGGCTAAAATTGTACCTTATCCACGGCTGGCATGATCATAAGGGTGCTTTCACACGGTCTTTTTTTATACTTTTTCAATCGTTTTTTGTGCAAAAAAATTAATACTGTACATTCTGTACAAAAATCGGTGCAAAAAATTGTGGAAAAAATTGCAATTTTTTACCCCAATTTTTTCCACGATTTTTGTGCACAAGTACACTTATTGTTCCCGAATAAAACACATTTTAAAAAAAATCAAAAACCACCCAAAAACGCCCCCCATGTGAAAGCACTCTAAAGGTTTCTACAGTGGGCCCCACTGACTTACAGTACTGCACGGGGTGCCATGGGGTCCCCTGGACATGATGTTCTCATATCTTTTGGGTTTCTTTCTTTTGTGGTTTGGGTTGGATTACTAAGGGTATTTATGGGTTAGTTTATATATTGGATTATTTTTAGCAGTTATAGTAAAAAAAACATGTTCATATAAAAATTCCCCCCTCTTTCCTGTTGTTTTTTCTTTCACTTGGGGGCCCCGATTCTGACATTCCAGTTTTGGGGAGAGGTCATTCTGGGATCTCCAGCTGGGGGAGCTTTCCCTTCATCGAATCCAGAGGTCATCATCACTCATCATCAGGGGGAGCTAAAATTCAGAAATATTCCAAATTTTATCAAGGAGTTTTATGGGGAAACAAGTTACAGGGACAGTTATTATTTCATCACTACTGGAGGGGAAAAAGAGATGGAGAGCAAGCGAAAAAATTGTTGACCTGGGGGCTTCATGTAGGGGGGACAGAGAGAACCACATAAGGTCCCAAAAAAGAGAAAGGAGAAAACTGAGTTTTTTTTCTGACTGGGAAAACTCGGGCAAGTTTTTTTATAAATTCCCCAAACCAGAGCTGAAAGGTCTATGATAAATGATGTTCTTCAGGGTTACTTTAAAAATTTTCCCAGGGATATCTTTCCCCCTCCACACAACAACCAACAATAACGCCCAGGTGACTTTTATTTTACTTACCTATAGAATAGGCAGGACCTCCAATAATTTCTTTACAATTTTTCAGGGTCCAGACCCGCAAACAATCCTTTTTTTTTGTTATTGATTATTTCTTCTGGAAAAACAAGAGAAAGCATGACTGGTTAGGGGGTATCCACCACTGGGGTCGACTAAGATGGACCCAGGAAGTGCCCCCATTCCTCTGTGTAAAGGGGGAACAGTTTGCTGCATTTATATTAGTGCATAAACTGTAAGGACCCATCTAAGTCCTTTTCCCCGGTCCTCAACTCAGGAATGGGCAACGTATAATGGGGCTCGTCTGTTCTCTGGTTATTTTGAGCCAAAAAGAATGCATAAAAGGCACTCCAAAATTTGGCCTATAAATCCCCTTTTAAGTGAGCCAAAAAATTAGGGCAGCCTGGAAATGTGTTGTACAAAATAAAGAAAACCATTTAGATTCTTGACCAAATCAGGCACGCCAGACCAGGGTAAAAGTTGGCCCGAGCCCGACTTTTTGGTTTGGCTTACACGCCCTTTATGTATAACCTGCAGAAGAAAAAGCCAGACCGGGGGAAAAGGTGGTGCCGGCAGCTTGTGGGATTGGTCTACACTGCCCGTATCATAACCGCAGAAGAACAGCCAGACCAGGGGAAAGGTGGGGGCCCCGAGCCAGACTTGTGTATTGGGTTACACTCCCTGTAGTATGACCAAGAAGACAGCCAGCCAGGGGAAAAGGGATGCCCCGAGCCGACTTGTGGTATTGGCTCACACGCCCTTATGATGCCTCAGAAGAACAGACCGGTAAAGGTGGTGCCCGAGCCTACTTGTGGTATGGGCCACACCCCTGATGTATGACCTGAAGAAGAACACCAAACCAGGAAAGGGTGGCCCGAGCCTGACTTGTGGTATTGGCTCTACACTGCCCTGTATGTATGACCTGAAGAAGAACAGTCAGACCAGGGTAAAGGTGGTGCCTGAGCCAGATGTGTGGTATTGCCTTTACACTGCCCTCTATGTATGACCTGTAGAAGAACAGGTTCATACATTCTGCCGCATTCTATATTATGTCCCCTTGCTGAGGACAGCACAAGCTAGTGACAGACATGCTGTTTCCAGCGCTCTGTCCCTTATTATGTAAGATGCTGGAGTTTTTTGAGTATTTAGTGCTCAAATATGCAGTTTTCAGCTGAAAATAGTGATGAAAAGAGTCGTTTGAGGCTAGCCCGGCCACCTGAGGCTAGCCCCACCCACCTCACAACTGATAAACCTATTACTTTGAATAGGTAGAACCATGAGAATAACTGTTAGTGGGTGGGGCTAGCCTTTGGTGGGCAGGGCTAACACCTGCTCATGAATAAGATTTGAGCATTAAATGCTCTAAAACTCCAGCATCTTACAGAATAAGGGACACAGTGCTGGGAACAGCCTGTCTGACACTAGTTTGTACTGCCCTCAGCAAGGGGGGCATAGCCTAGGTGACGGGTTCCCTTTAAAGCGAGATAGAACTGGCCTGTCAGCGCCAATGTTAATACATGTCGCCCATAGTGTTTATGTCTTGTTTGAGTCCTAGGTGACATAAGTCTATATCAGTAGTGTTCATTCACTTTAGCTATCCCTATCCTACTTGTGATATTCTTTCTGAGCAGCTCAGTGATGACATCTTGAGCTTCTGGCGAAGGACCATTATCTCTGATGCAGAAAACCAATGTTACCAGCAAGTAATGGAACTGGGAAAAATCAATTATTCCTAATTCTTACAGAGACACTCATTCTAAATGGAGCTAGTTGCTGATTATCTCACTGCAGATTTCTCTGTGGATTGCTGGGTTACAATATTTTCCCCTATCACCCTGACCCAGGGCTGTGCGGTGGCTTCAACTCAGTGTTTTAGTTAATGGGGCAAAATTTGTACTCTCTGTACGCGCCGGGACATTCATGGTAAAAAAAGGTTTCTGCAGTTGGGGCCACCATTACTTCAGGGGCCCCGTCAGATGTTGCCAGGGGGCTCTGCTCTGGACGCAGACCCACCATATTTTTTGATTGGGTTTCCCCCTTAAAAGAGTCTAGGACACATTGCATTATTTAAAACCCGGTGCAGGGCTCACGGGTACTGCGAAATACCCTTTTTTAAAAGCGTTTTAAAAATACCCCCCTTGCAAGCACGCAATATAAAATACAAGGGCCTGAGGAACCCCCTTCTGCCCCTACACTCCTGAAAATTTTTTTACACCCCAACGCCTGTAAAAAGTACCCACTTCTTTTATAAGCTCTCTAAAGCCACCAAAAATATATCAGTTAGCCTAAAAAAAAGGTAGCCTGATTTTTCACTTTCTACTATTTCTATGGCTCACACGGTACAACATTTATGACTAATTCTTTTAGGGGATAAATTACACGCTGAGAAATAGATCTGAAAGTCATGTGCTCTGAGTACAAGTACTTTATACAGCAGTCAAACATGCTGGGACTTTTAATGATTTTTTCCAAAATTCGGGGCGCACTCCGATGCAATTTAAATTGAAGTACGCCCTTTTAAAACGCCATGTGAACAACCCCCCCCCCATTACATTTCTAATAAAGTGGTTTCACTGCAAAGTGGTTAGGGCCCAACATTCACAGAAATGAGAGAGACAGCAACATTTATACAGTACAGTGGGACATTTATTCAGAGGATTTTGGGGATATCACAGAAGTCAGACCTCCGCTGTTCAGGAGATAATGGCCTATCTAGCAACGTGAACCAGAATCATTCAAAAGGCAAAAAGTCCCTTGGAACAACAATGATGATGGTGAAGTTATGCATCCCTAACTTTTGATCATAGACCGTGAGTCAAGTGCTGAGGCCCAACAGTGACATGTATGAACGTTTGCTATATTTATAACCAGGCGCACTCCAGTCTCAGGCGCAGTATAGAGCACCCGCGGCACTTTGTAATATGCTGAGATTGGGGGGTGTACTGGAGTTGTGTTGCACTACAGCTGTATGAAGCTACACATTTATAGTATGGCAAATCCAGGCGCATTACTACTGAAACAAAACCACTTTAAAAGGGGTTTGCCTGAGCCGGACTGGTCATTTTTGCGCTAGAATGCGTCTAAATTATGACTCGCAGGAGATTGGGATGATAGATTCAGGCGCACTCTACACTACTGAGCACAATAAAACTGGGTGTCTTGGGCGCCAAGAATCATAACTGTCGTCCCAAGTACCTACCTGCCGTGTGGAGGTGGATGGCAAGTTGATTATTCCACTTTGATTTTTTCTCCTTATCAGCTACAGAATGCAATGGTTGTCTCTGACTGTTTGGTAAAACATAAAACCCTAGGAGAAAATTACATTAAACCAATATTACTGTGTAATAAATGTATAAGGAGGAAGTTCTAATAGATTCCTCACATTTCAAATGTCTATTCCCCTCTGTCTAACATACTGTCCCCAATCACTGTACAGTCAAGGGTCTTTTTCCCCCTGAATACACTGTAATAACCCCACAGTATACTCACATGTCTGAGCCACTGACACTAGGAGAATCCTCTGGAGAGGATAGGGCATCGTCCAGGTTGGTTTTGGAAGATGATGTCGTAGGTTGGACTGCTCCATTCTCACTAGCCTTTACTGGTTTTGTCGTCATCTGAATCAATGATGTCTTCGGGCCAGCTGAAAGTCAGAAATATTCCCCTGTTATCATGGATTTTTATGGGTAACAAATTACAGGCACAGTTATTATTTCATCACTGACTGGAGGAGAAGAGAGATGGGAAGCAAGCAGTAATGATGTGTGACCTGGTGGCTTCATGTATGGAGGACTAGAGAGAAGCCACATGTTTCTGAGTGGGGAAGAAGCTCTGGAGCAAGGTTTTCTATAAATTCTAACCAGAGCTGAAAGGTCTATGTTATTTAAAGATGTTCTTCAGGGTTACTACATTTTCCAAAGGATGACCTTTCCCCCTCCACACAACAAAAACAAAGGTCTGGGTGACTTGTCATTCTACTTACCTTCAGAATGGTCATCCCCCTTCTTCTAATCACCTCAGATCGTCATCCCCCTGTCTATAAAAAAAACCCTTTGATTGATCTTCGGGCGGGTCCATAAATGATCTTTTGACTTCTTCACTCCCCCGGGAGAAACAAGAGAAACAGTGACTCCCCGCAGATAGTGTGGCTGGGCCCCCGGGTCTGACCTGCGGGCCGCCGGGTCCTCTTAGCGCTGGGGCCCGCCGTGTCCCCGTGCTGCTCACTGGCAGCGACACAGTAATCCTATAGGCCCCCGGCTGTCCTCGAGCGCCAGTCTCTAGGCGCCGGAGGAGCGCAGGCCGAAGAGACAAGCACGCTCGCCGGGGGAGTAAAGGTGAGTTTTAAAGTTGTTTTTTTTAAGGAGTTTATGCCATCCCCTATACTCCTGTGTGCCCCTTATATCTGCCTGAGCCCCTATATACTCCCTGTTGCCCAAATTACTGCCTGAGCCCCTATAAAACTCCCCTTTTGCCCCAAATACCCCGGGCCCTATATACGCCGGGGTCCCCCCTTTATCGCCTGAGCCCCATATACGCCTGTGTCCCCCTTATATATCCCTAACCCCTATATACGTTTGTGTGCCCTTATTTTGGCTGGCCCTATAATCCCTTGTGCCCCTTTATGCGTTTAGCCCTATATACTCCCCTGTTGCCCTTTCTGCCTGGCCCCTATACAGCTGTTTTCCCCCCTTATATACTGTCGAGCCCCTTTTTAAATTTGCCTGTGCCCCTATATCCTCCTGTGCCCCTATCCCTCCTGGCCCCCTATTTTTCCCTTTCCCATACCCCTGTATCCCTGCCTGACCCCTAAAAACCTCTTGACCCCTTTTTACTGTCTGAGCCCCAATACCTCCTTACCCCCTATTACTGCCTTGTGCCCCTTATAACGCCGTACCCCCTTTACGGCCTGTGTTCCCCTTATGTACGCCGGGGCCCTATATACTGCCGTTTTCCCCTTATAAATGTTGAGCCCCTATATACCGCCTGAGCCCCTTATACCGCCTACCCCTATATACTGCCTGTGTGACCCCTTAAACGTCTAGCCCCAAATACCTTCCTGTGCCCCATATACCTGCTTGTGTCCCCCCTATTACTGCCTTTGTCCCCCTTAAAAATGTCTGAGCCCCTAATACCTCCTACCCCTATATACAGCCTGAGTCCCTATATAATCCCTGGGGTCCTGATATCTGCTGGTTCCCCTTATAATGTCGAGCCCCTATATCCTCCTGACCCCCTATATACACCTACCCCCTAAAAACCCTGTGTGCCTGCTATATACTGCCTAAACCCCTATATACCTGCCTTTCCCCTTTTATACCTCCGGCTCCTATATACGCCGTGTGCCTTTATATTTGAGCCCCTAATACCTCCCTGTCCCCCTATATACCTCCCTGACCCCTGTATACTGCCAAAGCCCTGTATACCTGCCTTAGCCCTGTATACCTCCGGCCCCTATTAATAACCGTAAAATTTTAGGGGCCCTATACCCCACCAAACTGAGGGGACTTATATACCTATAAAAAAGGGAGTTGTGGAAATGTGAGTTTAAAAGTTTTTTTGGGTTCCAACTGCGGGGACGTGTTTTGGGCCCGGGGAGTAACCCGGGAAGGTGTAAACCGGGATGGAGAAAAAAAGGGGAAAAAGTGAAGACGTGTATAAAGACGTTCCGTGAGTCACAAATTAACTGCATGGGAATCCTTATTTTTCTGCAAGCTACATACAACTGTATCTCCACATAGGTCCTGTATGGGGGTAATATACGCCTTCAAGCCTGTGTACAATGAGTCACATTTTGGGGTCTGGAGGATTATTTATCTTTAAGTAAATTTTTGGGGTCTTGGTTTTGTGGGTGTTTTTTAGTAACAATCATTTCTAATATATTGTTTCCCGTGGGTGATTTTTGGGCTGTTTAGGGGTATTGTCATATGGGGGTGGTGGTTTGAAAAAGTACATTTGTACGGCGATTTTCATTTGGAGTGCTGTGAGGGATGGACGGGATCTACTGTATGTGGAAATTTCAGAAAATTTTGTGATAGGAATAGAAGGTTTTTTTCTGTAAAAATACTCCGCATTCCAATGAGCGCGAAAAATGCCCTGTGCCCCAAACCCTACTGGCAAAAACAAAGGGGCCCCCGGGCCCCGGATTTTTGGGGCCCTAGCAACGCCCCTGGTAGTCAATGATTTGGGGTACTAAAAAGACTCAGTTTAATTACCAACGTTTTAATTTAGCAATAAAAAAATTAAAAATTTTAATTTTTTTTAGAAAAGTTTAAAAAAAACTGAAATCATATAAAAAAAGAAAACCAAATCCAGCATCTCGCTAAATCCCCCTTCTCAAAGGGGGATTTACAGAGTTAAAATTTTAGTATTAAACATATTACAAACCCACACCAGCTAGACTAAAAAAAAGCCATTAGAAAGCATGTCAGTGAATGAAAAAAAATTGGAAAAGATAGGGGTTGGTGCACCACAGTCCCCGCGAGACCCCATGAGTAGGCCCTTGTTTTAGTAGAAAAAAGGCTAAAGCAGGAACATTTTAATTTCAACAGATCTCATTTGATTCAAATTTGTTTCATTATTACAGTATAATATAATAAATAAATACATTTTTTATGAAAAAATTCCTTAAAATTTAAAAGCTCAAAAATCCCCCCGACCTAACTTCCAATGAGCCATGGGAAAACATTTTGAT
>JAODAL010084552.1:0-10880 GCA_025379985.1 Phyllomedusa bahiana
GTACCTCCCCCCATCTCCACCATCGGGTCACATCTTTGGGTCTCCATGACCACCCATTTGCCAAGGTGGCTGGGGGGGATCTCAGGAAACTAGTCCATCACCACCCGTTCCCCCCATCTGGGGCCTGTCAGGATCCCGGGCGCAACCATTCTTGGTCGGTGTACAAGGTCATGCACTGAGAGGGGGGAGGTTTGTCCATGCTGTAACCCATTTGCACCCCCCGGGGGGCGCGAACAGAAACCGTGACTCCAAGTCGTGTTGGGATTCTTTCTTAGTTTGTCATATTTTTTATGCATCCCGTTTCCAGGTAAAAAAGGGCCCTTTTTGGGGTCTCCTAAAGGAAGGATGCCAAATCCCCCACTTTCCCCGGGCCAACACCTCGTTCGGCATTTCTCTCAAAGGGGGTCAGGTGGGCTCCACCATCCGCCGCTGCATCTTTTGTAAAATGCCCGGGCTCTTATGGGGCATGATACATCTGCACCCCGGGGGGCCTGTTCTACGACACTGGCAATTGCGCCATCACTTTCGGGGTTTCCGGTCTTTTTGCTGCCCCCTGTGTAGCCTCGAGTTGTGGTGTCACCCTGGGGCTTGTTTCCTCCAGCGCTCTTTGCTGCACTGGGATGCCTCCTGCGCCACTGTACCCCTTTGAATGCCACAGCTTGTAAAAACGCCGATACATCCCCATTTTGAGATAAAAAAAAAAAAAGGGACCCCGGGCCCTTTAAATTTTTCCATTTGCTTTTTTCTGTGCCAAAAATTAATGCCCGCACCCCACCACTTGAAAGGGGATTGGGGTACGGGGTTGGGTCGTTTTCTCCCTGGGTAGACGGGCCCCACCCCCGCGGCCAAAATAAAAAAAGGGAAATTTTTAAACTGCCCCAGAAAATTTTTTTTTAAAACAGGGAAAAAAAAAAAAGCAAAAAAAAAAAATAGGGTTTAAAAAAAAAACCCCCCAAAAAAAAAACCCAAAAAAATTAAAACACAAAAAATAGTACGTACCACAAGTAGGGCTCCCACGGGTTCTTGGCAGATAACCTTCCCGGGTGGAGAGTTTTGTCTTCGCTCCTGCCTTAAAAGGCAACACACCAAAACCCAATCAGCACCCAAGACCCACGCCCAGGTGGTTTTGGGCCCCACCCTCGCTATCCCCACCCCACAAATAAAAATTATTGAAACGGGTAATTTATGCTCTTTGTCAACTTCCTAAAAGCATAGCAGAACAGTTTGTGCCAAGGACCCTAGCCATTTAAAGAGGTTGCTCCCAAAAGGGGAAATGACTGCCATAAGATGCCATCCACATAAGCCATAACCAGGGTTTTAACCACAGAATTGCCCGACATCACACTACCTCCACCACCTTGCCTTTTACCAAAAGTGTATCCTGGTAATCTCTAACCCAGTGACATACAAGAACCCATCTTTTAGCAATTAACAGTGTCAACATATGCACAGATCTGAGCATTACAATTGCAGTATCATAGTAGTTATATTCTTGTACATAGGGGACAGCATTATAGTATCTAAAATCTTGCACTAGGGGAAAATATTTTAATAGTTAATTCTTTACAAGAGCAGTTTATAGATTAAATTCTAGTACATAGGAGCATATTATATAGTAAAATTCTTGACAAGGGGGGAATTATATTTATATTCTTGTACAAAGGCGCAGTATTATATAGTTTTATTCTTTACATAGAAGCAGTATTTTAAAAGTTATATTTTTGTACAAGGGAGCAAATTATAAAAGTTATACTTGTACAAGGGGCAAAATTTAGAGAAAAATTTAAAAGTACATAGGGGCAGTATTTTTATAGTTATATTCTTGACATAGGGGACAGCATTATAGTAGTAAAAATTTTTGTCATAAACATATTATAGTATTTAATTCGGTACAAAAGCATATTAAAAGTATTTTTTTTTCTTTTAATAGGAGCGGTATTTTATATTTTTATTCTTGACATAGGGAGCGTATTTTTAAATAGCTATATTCTTGTACTAGAGGGGGGTATGATAGTAGTTTTTCTTGTACAAAGAGGGCATTAAAAATTTTAAATAGTTTTTATTCTTTGACATAGGGGAGCAGTATATTTAAATTATATCTTTACATAAGGGAGGGTTATTATTATTTCTTGTAAAAGGGCAATTTGTATTAATTCTTTTACATAGAGGGAGTAAAAAGTATTAATTTTTGACTAGGGGAGCAGTATTAAATTAATTCCTTTTACATAGAGGCAGTTATAGTATTATATTTTTGAAAAGGGGGCATATTTTGGTCGTTATATTCTTGTACAAGGGAGCATATTATAGTAGCTATATTCTCACATAGGAGCGTATTATAGAGCTAAAATTTCTTGTACATGGGGACAGTATATAGTAGTTATATTCTTGAAAAAAAGGGGGCAGTTAATAAAAAATTCTTATTCATAGGGGCGAATTATATAGAAAATTTTTCTGACATAGGGGCAGAATAATAAGTTTTTTCTGTAAAAGGGAGCAGTTTTATAGTATTAAAATTTTTTCATGGGGGGCAGTTTATAGTAGAAAATTTTCTTTACATAGAGCATATTATAGTACAATTCTCGTACATAGGGCAGTATTAAGTATTAAAACTTGTACAAAGAGCATTTTAAATTTATTTATATTCTTGTACATGGGGGGCATATTATAGAGAAAATCTTATTAAAGGGGGCCCAAAAATATATAAAAAATTTTTCTTGACAGGGGGGGCAGATTAAGAGTTAATTCTTGACATAGACAAATTATATAAATATTTTTGAAAAGGGGGCATATTATAAAAAGTTATATTCTTGTCATAGGAGCGTTTTATAGTATTTATTTTTATAAAAAGGAAAACAGTTTTGTATGGAAGTGTTCTGGGGCCTAAAACAAGGGGGGCACGGGCCCTCGTTTTACATTTTGCACATTGGCTGGTTTCACAAGCATTTTTCAAACACATGACGTGAAATTTTATTTTAGGATAAAAAAAAAATTTTGCATACAATTTTTCCACATACTGAAACTTCCTATCACTTAGCAGTACACAGTAAGAGAAAACACGCTGCAAATTGCCTCAACATGGACAAATAGCCACATTTTTCCCCGGACCACATACAGTGGAAGAGACTCGCTAGACCTTTGCTTTCATTTAAATAGTGGGTAATAGTGGGTAAGTACTTTTATTCCTAGTAGGGGGTAGTATTATACAAGTTATATTGTGCATATGAAGCATTATTATACTTTTGTCAGTTCCCTTTTTGCAACTAATAGAAATTACATTCATCAGGATTTCCTCCATTCACTGAAATGTAAATAGAAAACCCTTTTTTAAGTAAGACCTTACAGTATAAATTACAAGGCTTAATAAATACATTTGAACCCTATAACTAAAAAGGTACCCCGAAACCCTTTTAATTTTTTTTTTTTTTTTTTAAACATAGGCACGAGTGGGCTGCAGCCCGGGCCGGGTGCAGGCCACTCGCCCCCCTTTACACGGGCCGCCCCGGGACGGGGACAACCCCCGCGCCCCGGGGGCTCCTCCGTCCCAGAAAGTCTCCCTCCTCACCTACCGCGCTCCGGATGTTGCGCGGCCGGTGCGCGCGCCCGGCTCCTTAGGCACCGCGCGCCGCTCCCCAAATTTAAAGGGGCCCAGCCGCCCATAATTGCAAACACCTGCCACGCCCCTATATTCCTCCACCCTTTTCCGGCCCTCGCCGATTCCATAGTGCCCATACCATGCGGGGAACCCTTTCCCACGTTCCGGTTGTCTATACTTTTTTACCACCCTCCGGCTTACGTTCTCCGACCACAAACCCTTTTGCTGCCTCCCCCGCCCTTCCTGCCCTCCCTGACTACAGTTTCCTGCCGATTCGTACCGCCATTCCTTGGCTCCATCGCAAGCAATCACTCGGGGGTAGCGACCTGGTGGAATTCCGCCGCAGAAAATCCATCCCCTTTGGGGCGGCCTGGGAAAACCGGGTTTCCACTTAACTCCTTCCCGGGGTGCTTACGCCATCGCTTGCGGTGGCTCAGTGACCACAACCCAGGCTTTTACATTTGGGAATCGCCATGGACCCGCCAAGGTTCCTTTAAACCCACCTGAAGACCTGACGCCCGTCGTTGCCCAGCATCCCAGCAGCTGACGCAGCAGGCACAGCACTTGGATCACTATCCATGATGCAGCAACTCGTCTCCTCCCAACGGCAGTCTCCACCGTCTTCACCGCCATTCCAGCACCTGCCGTTGCTCCCGCCCCCCTGGGGCCTAACCCGGGTTTTTCGCTCCCTCAAAGTTCGGGGGAGACCCGAACTAGTGGGGGGTTTGTTACCAGCTCATGCACTTTGGAGCTAATGCCACCATTCCCGCCGAACGCGAAAAAGGGGTTTTTGTCCTCATCCTCCCCGGGGAAAGGGCTCGCATGGCAACCCCCCTCGGGACAGGGGAGTCCCTGGTGGGCGACCTGCAGGCCTTCTTAAAGGAGTTCCCGGGCGTTTTTGGGGAAACCCGGGCACGGCTTCGCAGCGGGACCGCCCCTAATTTACGCCAAGGAAACCTCGGGGGTGATTACCCACCAAATTTTCCGTCCCTTGGGCCTCGGACTGACCTGGAAAAGGCCCCCCGTCCACTTTAAAAGGGCCTCTCACCCGGGGTAAAGGGATGCCCGGGCCCCAAGGATCTTCCGTTTTCCTTGTCTGGATTTGATCCACCTGGCCCGCGGATTGAGGGCGTTTCTAAGAGAAAAAGCTCCGCCAGGAACCACTCGCCGACCTCCGCTTCCCGCTTTGGCTCCGGGTATTCCAAAACCTCGGACCCCACTCAGCACCCCAGCGAGGCCCATGCAGGCGCCCTGCATTTCTCTCAGTACAAGAGCGTGCCCGACGCCGCACTGAAAACCTATGCCTGTACGTGCTAGTCCTAAACACTTTTTGGGGGGACTCCCCTTCGCCCCGCCGGGGAAACCCGCACCAGGTACGGGGAGAGGCTCCCGGGGTGTGCACTTTTTCCCTCCACGCTGACCATGCGGTGCAGATCCTCTATGCGGCGTATTTTTCAAGCCCCCTTTTTTGGACCCGGGCTCGGCGGGAAAAATTTTAGGGATGCCGCCCTGTGTCGAACTTCGCCCCCACCGTTCGACCTTTAAACCCTCGGCGATCTTTTTCGTTGAGGGGGGAGGCCTGCCGATACTACCGTACCGTACGGAGCCCTTACTATGCGTAGGGGCACTCCAGGGCGAAGAATCGTTTCTACTATTACCCCTTTTTCTTCGCGCATCCTTTTGGGGTTCCCCGGTTTGCAATGCCCCCCCCCGGTCTTGGACGGAAGACGGGGCGAATTTTTACACATGGGGACAAACTGCCACATCGTTGTCTTCCGCACCACGCCCGGTGCGTCCCACCTCTCCGCCGCGCCCATGAACCCGTTGCCGGGGTTCCCGGCAGAGAAAACAAGACCTCTCCGACTGTTCTCCAAAAACAGCAGACTCCTTCCACCTCACCGGTCCTACATTGCCCATAGACCTTTTTTCCGGGCACAATCCCTCCTCGGGTAGAGTCTACCCTCTGTGGGTTCCCGAGACCAAGGCCATTCAACTACATACGGGGAAACCCAAGAAAGGCTTTATCCGAAATCCTCTTCACCAGCTGGACGGCTTCTTTTTTGGGGAAAAAAGGAGGGCTCACTTCGACCCTCATCGACTACGGGGTCTGAAAAGATACGGTAAAAAACCCTACCACGCCGCTGATCCGGAGCCCTTCGACCGCCTTCGGGGACTGGGATCTTCACCAAACGGACTACGTGGGCCTATAACCTGATCCGGATCCAAAAAGGGCACATTTGGAAGACGGCATTCAACCCCGGGGGATGGGCATTTCGAGTACCTATTTATCCCCTTCGGTCTTTGAAAACCCCCCCGGGGTGTTTAAAGGTTTCTTTAACGACATCTTCGGGGACCTCTTATAGTATCTGGTCGTTATCTGGACACATTTTGATTTTTTCGCCTATCCCGAGTCCCCCGTCTCCATGTGCGCCAGGTCCTTAATCGCCTTCGGGTGAATCCCTCTTCGCCAAACGGGAGAAATGCCAAATTTCACCACCAGCCTCCCTTCCTCGGATATGTTTCCCCCAAAGGAAAATGCAAAGGATCCTGCCAAGCAGTCAGCCGTCCGCATGGCCTCTCCAACAGCCTTCGGCTTTTCAACTTTCCTCGCTTGCAAATTATTACCTCATTTTTATCCCACATTTTTCGACCTATGGCCCCATTGGGGCCCTTATTAAAAAGGGCTGGCAACCCGGGGTTTTGTGGCCACCAGGGGCCGAAGATGCCTTCCCCGGCTCAAGGCGGCCCTTTGCTTCGGCCCATTTTTTGTCCGACCGGATTAGAAAACCCTTTTTTTTCGGAGGGGACGCATCATCCTTGGAGCAGGGCGGTGCCCCTCCAAGGGATCCAAGGGCAAGTTTGGGCACAGTGGGGTTTTTCCAAGAACTTTTCTCCTGCGGGGAAAAAACTAACATTTGGGGACCGGACTGTTGCCATTTAAATTTGGGGCTTGAGGAGTGGCGCATCTTTTTGAAGGAGCCCGACATCCGTACTATCACTCTACCCAAAAACTTGTGTACCTTCAACGGTTTTAGCGCCTTAATCCCCGGGAGGGTCGTTGGCTCTCTTCTTTTCGCGCTTCAATTTTTACGATCCATTTCCGCCCAGCCGAGAAGAACGTCAAAGCCGATCCTGCCGGCGTCGGGCGTGCTTGGGAGGACCCCACCTGCCCACATCATTCCTCCCAACCTTTTTGATCACCGTGGCTCCCTATTTTACGGGAGGTCCCCGGGGAAGCCAGGCGCCAAAACCCCTTTGGGGAAGAATCCTGAGAAGGGTCAGGCCCGGGTACCCCGGGCCCCCCGGGGGTCCGGAAGACGCGCATTCTGGGCGGTACAACTGGGTTTGGGCCCACCTAATCAAGGATGTGAAAGCTTTTGGCCTCTGCTCTTCGTGGGGTCCAAAAAGACACCGCACCTCAAACCACAGGGTTGCTCCTTCCCTTTCCCGTTCCGGGTCGTCCTGGTCCCAGATTTCCATGGCTTTATCACGGATCTTCCGCCGTCGGCGGCAATACTGCTTTTTGGGCATCGCCGACGCTTCTCTAAGATGGGGGCATTTTGTACCTTGCCCGACTTCCCTTTCCCCCCCCTTTTGGCAACCCCCTTCTTTCCCGCAGTTTCCCCCTGCATGGCCTCCCCACACATTGTGTCCGATCGCGGATTCAATTCGCTCCCGTTTTTGGGGTCTCTCTGTTCCAGCTCAAAATGCATTTGGACTTCTCCTCCGCTTACCACCCGCACGAACGGGGAGGTAGAAAGAACTAACCCAAACTTAAAACTACCTACGTCTTTTTGTCTCGGCCCACAAAACATTGGGGAGGCTTTTTGCCCTGGCCGAAATTCGCCCCCAAATTTCCTTGACTCCCCATTTTACGGGCGTTTCTCCATTTTTCGTGGGTATGGATTTCATCCCCGCCCGCCCCCCCGCGGCATCGGTCCGGGGTTCCCCGCGGGGGACTCCTTTTCCTGACCGAATCGGTGTGGGGACAACACCAGCAATCCTTCTCCGGGGCCTCTGCTCGGATAAGCTCCAGGCCATAACACAGGAGGACCCCGCCCCGTTTTAACCTGGGGATAAGGCTGGTTTCCCCAGACATGTTCCCAAGGATTCCGCCAAAAACTGGGGCCCCGGTTCCTTTGGGCCCCTTTTTAAGTCCTAAAGGATCAACCGTGGCCTACAAGCTCCGGCCCCCCCCCGATGCGATTCCGAACTCCTTCCACTTTCTCACTAAAACCATCACTGAACAGTACGTTCGAAAAAAGGTCTTCCCCCGCCCCTGGCGGATGCCTCGGGCGTCTTTGCCGTAAGGAAATCCGGGTAGAAGAAGACCCAAGGGGGGAAAATTACTTCTTATTGATTGGGAAAGGGGGTTTGGGCCCGAGGAAAGATCGTGGGGGCCAGGAGAACATCAGGACCGAAAATTACTCCAAGATTTTTTCGGGCAAAGGGGGGGGGAGACCTAAGGGGGGGGGGGTACTGTCACGAGGGCGCGCAGCCCGGGGGGCCGGGCCCGCAGCCACTCGCGCCCGTTTAAACACGGGCCGCACCGGACCGGACAAACCCCCGTCCCGTTTGGGGTTCCCTTTTCCCAAAACTCCCCCCCTCACCTACCGCCTCCGGACTGGGCGCGGCCGGGGGCGCGCCCGGCTCCTTAGGGAAACCCCGCGCCGGGTCTCGCAAATTTAAAGGGCCACGCGCCCAAATGCAAACACCCCACTGTCCCAAAATATTCCTCACCCTTCCTGGGCCCTCGCCGATTTCCCAAAGGGCCCAACCTAGGAGGAACCCTTCTACGTTCCGGTTTCATACTGTGTACCATTTCCCCCCGGCTACTTCTCCGACCCCCACCTACGCTGCCTCCCCACCTCTGCCCGTCCCCACACGAGTTTTCCCGCCGATTCTGTACCGGCTATTCCTTGGGTACCATCGCAAGCAAATCACATCAGGGGGAGCGACCTTTTTGGGGGAAACCACCGCAGCAAGTCCATCCCCTTTGCGGCGGCTCTGGGGAAAACCGGGTTCCCTTAGACTCCTTTTCCCGGGGGTTGGGTTACCCATCGCTGCGGTGGCTCAGGGGATCCACAACCCCCGGGCTGTTACAATATTTTTTTTCGGTTTTTCTCAAGGATTTCACAAAAAATTGATTACAAAATAGAACATTGCTTTATGAAGGTAAACATAAAAGGGTTAGTACAATAACAACGGGCGTTGATGGGACTTCAGGGGTTGCAGGCAGAGTAGAAGGCTTCGCCTTTAAAAGGACAAAACTCCACAACAGTCCCCAAAAAAGAAACCAATTTTCAAAAAGTAAACATTGAAATTAAAAACAGAACAAAAGGAAAACAACATCTACCACAAGCACTCCAACAATGAAAGTAAAAAAAAAAAGGGGGGGGAAAAGGGGAGGAAGGAGGAGGAAAAACGGGGGGTTTTCCCCCCCAGGCGGGGGGGCCCATTTTTTTGCATGTAGGGGGTTCAAATTTAATTTTTTCCAGAGACCAGTTCACCCCCCAAGAGACACAGGTAACTCCGCCAAGAAACCCTTTAATTTTCAATGACAATTTTTTGAGATGCACTAGTACTGTCCCAAGTCATTAAATACATTCATACTTTTCCAGTCCATGAAATTGCAGATGCTTCGTGGAGTGCAAAAAGGCAATTTCAGATATCCCAAAAGCCTATATAGGCGCTCTCCTTTAAGGGGAAAATCTTCCCCTTCATAAAAAAGGCGGGGATTGGGCATCAATTTCCTGCATTGCTGGCAAAATTTGGTCAGGCAAATGGCCCACCCAAAAAATGAAACCCGCCCCACCACGCAAACAATGAAAAATAACAGCACAGAAGCAAAGTATGTAAAGTACTTACACATAAAAAATTCAACTTTTGAACTGGATTTTTGGCTTTTAGCCAAGTGTAAAGTATAAATTTTAGCTATTAAACATGCAGTCAATATTTGGTAATAGCTCCATGGAGACCTTTGGTTCTTGCCCTTCTTTCTCCTTCTTCCCACGTATGTTATATTACCACAGCACCATAAATTGACGTACGTTAGATTCTTGTATCCATATCATATCATATGACAACGATGATGTCCAAGGATGGACCTGTGGAACCGTGAATCAATTATCTTATTCTCACCCCTCCCTGAACTACAATTAAATTCTGTCAATTCGCTAATACTTTTGGGGACCAGTTTTTCACTACTAATCATTTTTATAGCTCTTTTGATTACTATGAAAAGTGACCTCAGTTGATTTCTACCTTTTCCAAAGGTTATTAATTATTGGGCTTTACTTGCAGCTTATTGGGGATCAATTTTTTTCAAATTTTTACTTTATTCTTTTTTTCTCATGTAAATATGGAATACAGTAATGTACATACATAGGGAAAAATACAACATACAAATTGCCACGGGAATTAATTATAGTTCAGGGAGGGGTAAGAATAAGATTCACGGTTCCACAGGTCCATCCTTGGACATCATCGTTGTCATGATATGATATGGATACAATAATCTAACGTACGTCAATTTATGGTGCTGTGGTAATATAACATACGTGGGAAGAAGGAGAAAGAAGGGCAAGAACCAAAGGTCTCCATGGAGCTATAAACCAAATATTGATAAAATACTCTAGTGGGATCCCAAAGCCTCAAAATCTGAATACAGAATAAAGAACCGAGTGGTGATCCGTGATCCAAAACTAGTGTAGGTGTAAAGCTTAAGAAATCTCAAAGTTTGGGCTTGGTATATAATAAAATATGCAGAGAAATACAGGCAGTCCCCGGGTTACCAACGGGATAGGGACTGTGGGTTTTTTCCCTTTAAATTGAATTTTATTAAGAAGCAGGGAGATTTTTTAAATGCAACTTTAGCACAAAAAGGGTTTATTTTGTTGTTTTGGATATACAGGGGAAAGGGTTTTTTTCATTTGTTTTTTTGTCTGTGCCCCTTTAAGAAACCACCCATTTTTCACCTCATTGCTGCTGTGCCGCTGGAACTTGTCATTCACAGCTTTTATCTACTGGAACGGAACACAAGTGCCCCACGACCCATAATCTTCGTTTGTAACTAGGGGGCAGATGTAACTCGGAAAGGGGTAAGCCGAGACTGCCTGTAATTAGAATTTACAATAACTTGCCTTGAAAGCAATTTAAGCCCTCTCTCCACAAAGCACTACTGAACTGTAAAGAGATTACAATGAACTTGAATATGCAGTAAAAAAAGAGCAATGCTCACCCTTAGTAGATTTTTTGTGGCTCTGCAATTTTATTGGCAAAACCTCAC
>JAODAL010084553.1:0-10880 GCA_025379985.1 Phyllomedusa bahiana
CCCCTCCTTGTTGTATCCCGGGGGGTCACTCCCCCTCCCTGACCCCTCCTTGTTGTATCCTGGGGGTCGCTCCCCCTCTCTGACCCCTCCTTGTTGTATCCCGGGGGGTCGCTCCCCCTCTCTGACCCCTCCTTGTTGTATCCTGGGGGTCACTCCCCCTCCCTGACCCCTCCTTGTTGTATCCGGGGGGTCGCTCCCCCTCTCTGACCCCGCCTTGTTGTATCCGGGGGTCGCTCTCCTCTTTTGACCCCGCCTTGTTGTATCCGGGGGGGTCGCTCCTCCTCTCTGACCCCGCCTTGTTGTATCCCGGGGGGTCGCTCCTCCTCTCTGACCCCGCCTTGTTGTATCCCGGGGGGTCGCTCCTCCTCTCTGACCCCGCCTTGTTGCATCCCGGGGGGTCGCTCCTCCCCCGGGACCCCGCCTTGTTGTATCCGGGGGGTCGCTCCTCCTCCTCCCTAACCCCGCCTTGTTGCGTCCCGGGGGGTCGTCCTCCTCCTCTGCCCCCGCCTTGTTGCATCCCGGGGGGTCGCTCCTCCTCTCTGACCCCGCCTTGTTGTATCCCGGGGGGTCGCTCCCCCTCCTCTTGACCCGCCTTGTTTATCCCGGGGGTCGCCTCCTCCTCCCTAACCCCGCCTTGTTGTGTTTTGGGGGGGTGCTCCTCCTCCTCCCTAACCCCGCCTTGTTGTGTCTTGGGGGTCGCTCCTCCTCCTCCCTGACCCCTCCTTGTTGTGTCTTGGGGGTCGCTCCTCCTCCTCCTGACCCCTCCTTGTTGTGCTTGGGGGTCGCTCCTCCTCCTCCCTGATCCCTCCTTGTTGTATCCCGGGGGGTCGCTCCTCCTCCTCCCTGATCCCTCCTTGTTGTATCCCGGGGGGTGCTCCCCCTCCCACCGACCCTCCTTGTTGTATCCCGGGGGGTCGCTCCTCCTCCCTGACCCCTCCTTGTTGTATCCCGGGGGGTCGCTCCTCCTCCTCCCTGACCCCTCCTTGTTGTATCCCGGGGGGTCGCTCCTCCTCCTCCCTGACCCCTCCTTGTTGTGTCTTGGGGGGTCGCTCCTCCTCCTCCCTGACCCCTCCTTGTTGTGTCTTGGGGGGTCGCTCCTCCTCCTCCCTGACCCTCCTTGTTGTGTTTTGGGGGGGTCGCTCCTCCTCCCCCTGACCCTCCTTGTTGTGTCTTGGGGGTCGCTCCTCCTCCTCCCTGACCCCTCCTTGTTGTGTCTTGGGGGTCGCTCCTCCTCCTCCCTGACCCCCAGGCTGTCTCCCGCAGGCGGTTCGTGGTGTGGAAGGGCTCGGTGGCGCGTCTCTATCACGCTCCGGGGAGGAGGCGCGAGTTCAACGCCTTTGTTTTGGATAAATCTTTCTTTGGTCCTTACGACGAGACGACCTGCATCGACTGGACGGACGACTCCAAGTAGGTGCCCTGGTGGGGGAGGGGCAATGAGCTGGGGTCTCCGGGCCTCCAGGGTGGTGGGGGGGGGGCGCGGGCTCGGCGGGCCCCGGTGGCGTTGGGGTGGGGGCGCGGGCTCTCCGGGGCCTCCATGGTGGTGGGGAGGGGGCGCGGGCTCTCCGGGGCCTCCATGGTGGGGGGGAGGGGGCGCGGGCTCTCCGGGCCCCCATGGTCGGGGTTTGAGTCCTCTGGTTCAGTCTTACCTCTCATGGTTTTCCCCCCCCACAGGTGCTTTGCAGTCGGCAGTAAGGACATGAGCACCTGGGTGTTCGGAGCGGAGCGCTGGCAGAACCTCATCTACTACTCTCTCGGGGGCCACAAGGACGCCATAGTGTCCTGCTTCTTCCAGGAGGACAGTCTGGATGTGAGTGGTGCAGGGTCGGGGTGGAGGGGCGAGCGGAGCGCCGCGGGGTGGGGCGGGGGGGCGGGAGGTGGAGGGTCCCGGCCCCCGGTCACTGACTGTATGCTTCTCCGTAGCTCTTCACCATCAGTGCGGACGCCGCGCTCTGCATGTGGGAGTGCGACACCGAGCTCGCCCAGCTCCTGCCCAAAGAACCCAAGAAGAAGCCCCAAACAGAAGACCCTGAGGAGGAGCGAGGAGAGGAGGTCCGAGGGACGGCCAACCCCAGTGCCGAGGAGCGGGCCCACAGGGTGCAGTACAGGAAGGTCGCCAAGTAGGTCTGCTAAACCTGGCAGCGTCCCTTCGCCTGGGGGGGGGGCTCCTCTTTTGTGCTGACCCCCACTCTGTCAAATAATCTCAAACGGGAATCTAACAAGAGCACAAAGTGTGACTTAATCACTATATTTACTATTTTGCCATAGGCAAACAAACTCTATCACCTCTCAATCTATAAAACACTGAATCGTAACCTTTATTATGTATAACACTAAACCTCTATACGCACTATTAAAAACCTGATTTCTAACCTCTCAATATTCCCTTTCTAATTGTGAAGGAATAACTCCTTTTCTATTATCCAGTCTGGTGGAGCACCACCCACTAGCAAGGGGAGCCCTTATACATACAGTAATTTATTAACTCCAAAGAGTCTTACTTATACAATCATCCCCAATATCATGGATGTGCAATATATAAGGTTTCCTTGTGAGACCCTCTGCAGCGGATAACACAGTAATGAGAGCCAGAAAATCACCAATTAAAATGTCATGCCTGACCTCCCCAACATGTTTCACCAGCTAACTGGCTTCATTTTGGATTTGTGATTTTCTGTGTTATCCGCTGCAGAGGCTCTCACAAGGAAACCTTATATGTTGCACATCCATGATATTAGGGATGATTGTATAAGTAAGACTCTTCGGAGTTAATAAATTTCTGTGTATATATATATATATATATATATTCCCCCTGTTGATAGGTGGTGCTCCACCAGACTGGATAATAGAAATGGAGTTATTCCTTCACAATTAGAAATGGAATATTGAGAGGTTAGAAATCAGGTTTTGAAATAGTGTGTATAGAGGTTAAGTGTTATACATAATAAAGGTTACGATTCAGTGTTTTATAGATTGAGAGGTGATAGTTTGTTTGCCTATGGCAAAATAGTAAATATGACCCCCACTCTGGTCTCCTGTCCTGTTGGGGGGTGGCCTCCTATATGATGGCCCCCGCTCTGGTCTCACGTCCGCTTCCTGTCTGGTTGGGGGGGGGTGGCCTCCTCTGGGGCGACCCCCGCTCGGCTCTCACTTCCTGTCCGGGTGGGAGGGGGGGTCTCCTCTGTGGTGACCCCCGCTCTGGTCTCACGTCCTGTGGGTTTGGGAGGTCTCCTCCTCTGTGGTGACCCCCGCTCTGGTCTCACTTCCTGTCCGGTTGGGAGGTCTTCTCCTCTGTGGTGACCCCCGCTCTGGTCTCACTTCCTGTCCGGTTGGGAGGGTGGGTCTCCTCTGTGGTGACCCCCGCTCTGGTCTCACTTCCTGTCCGGTTGGGCGGGGGGTCCTCCTCTGTGGTGACCCCCGCTCTGGCCTCACTTCCTGTCCGGTTGGGGGTCTCTCCTCTGTGGTGACCCCCGCTCTGGTCTCACTTCCTGTCCGGATGGGAGGGAGGGTCTCCTTCGTGGTGACCCCCGCTCTGGTCTCACTTCCTGTCCGGTTGGGGGGTCTCCTCCTCTGTGGTGACCGCCGCTCTGGTCTCACTTCCTGTCCGGTTGGGGGGTCTCCTCTGTGGTGACCCCGCCCCTGGTCTCACTTCCTGTCCGGTTGGGGGGTCTCCTCTGTGGTGACCCCCGCTCTGGTCTCACTTCCTGTCCGGTTGGGGGGTCTCCTCCTCTGTGGTGACCCCCGCTCTGGTCTCACTTCCTGTCTGGTTGGGGGTCTCCTCTTTTGGTGGGCCCCCCCTCTGGTTCAATTCCTGTCCCGGGTTGGGAGGTCTCCTCTCTGTGGTGACCCCCCCTCGGTCTCATTCCTTTTCTCTCCAGACACTTCTTCCAAAAAGCAGGGGGGGAATTTACCCCGCTGACCCAGCCGGGCCCTTTCCTTAAACCCCGCGGCGGAACCCGGTGAGCGGCTTTTTCGTGGGGGCCTTCCACATCCACGAGCTCCCGGGAAAAAGAGGGCCCCTTTCCCCTCCCTCAGGGTTGGGCTGCAGCACCCCGCCCTCTTATATCTGGGGTGACCGGTGCACCCCCCTTTTGGGAACAAATGTTCTCCCCAGTATTCAGATCAGGCATCTTCCCCCCATCACCAAACAACCCCCCACCGGGGGCCCGGATTCCCTTTTTGGCTGCCGTGGTGAGTAGTGCTTGGCCCCTTCTCCCGGTGGTGGGTGCCCCCTTTCTTTGGGGGGGTTTGCGCTCGGCCCCCTTTTCCCCCGGGGTGGGTGAACCCTTGCTGGGGGTTTTGGGGGCGTCGGCCATTCTCCGGTTGGGGGGGTGCCCCCCTTTTCCCGGTTGGTGGGGCTCGGCCCCTTCTCCCGGGGGGGGGGTGCCCCCCTTGCTGGTTGGAAACGCTCGTCCCCCTTTTCCGGTGGTGGGTGCCCTTTTTGCTGGTTGGTAGCGTTCGGCCCCATCTTCTGGTGGTGGGCGCCCCCCTTGCTGGTTGGTAGCGCTCGGCCCCTTCTCCCGGTGGTGGGCGCCCCCTTTTTTGGTTTGGGGGGCGCTGGCCCCTTTCCCCGGGGGGTGGGGAACCCCCCTTTTGGTTGGTAACGCTCGGCCCCTTCTCCCGGTGGTGGGCGCCCCCCCTTTTGGTTGGTAGCGGTTTGGGCCCCCCGCCTCCCGGGGGTTGGGGGCTCCCTTGGGTTGGGTTGGGAGCACTGTCCTCTTCTCCCCGGGGGTGGGGCCCCCCTTTTGGTTGGGTTTGGTCTGGCCTTCTCCCGGTGGTGGGCGCCCCCCTTGCTGGTTGGTAGCGCTCGGCCCCTTCTCCCGGTGGTGGGCGCCCCCTTGCTGGTTGGTAGCGTTCGGCCGCATCTTCTGGTGGTGGGCCCCCCCCTTTTGGTTGGGGCTCGGCCCCCTTCTCCCGGTGGTGGGCGCCCCCCCGTGGTTGGTTTGCCCCTCGGGCCCCTTTTTCCCGGGGGGTTTGGGGGCCCCCTTTCTGGTGGTAAGCGGGTTTGGCCCCTTCTTCCCCGGGGGTGGGCGCCCCTTTCTGGTTGGGGGCGCTTTGGCCCCCTTCCCCCCCGGTGGTGGGCGCCCCCTTGCTGGTTGGTGGCGCTCGGCCCCTTCTCCCGGTGGTGGGCGCCCCCTTGCTGGTTGGTGGCGCTCGGCCCCTTTTCCCGGTGGTGGGCGCTCCCTTTTTCTGGGTTTGGGAGCGTCGGCCCTGCTTCCCCGGGGGGGGGCGCCCCTTGCTGGGTGGTGGCGTTCGGCCCCTGCTCCCGGTGGTGGGCCCACCTTGCTGGTTGGTGGCGTTCGGCCCCTTCTTCTGGTGGTGGGCGCCCCCTTGCTGGTTGGTGGCGCTTGGCCCCTTCTCCCGGTGGTGGGTGCCCCCTTGCTGGTTGGTAGCGTTCGTCCCCTTCTTCTGGTGTGTGGCGCGCTACCCTTGCCTGGTTAGGGTAGCGCTGTACTTCTGGTGAGCTGGGCGACCCCACCTTGCTGGTTTGGTAAGCCGCTCGCCTCTTCTCCCGTGTGGTGGGCGCCCCACTTGCTGGATTGGTTTATCGCTCTAGGACCCCTTCTCCCGGTGGTGGGCCGACCCCTTGCCCTGGTTTTTGTTAGCGCTTCGGCCACTTCTCCACGTTGGTGGGCGACCCTTGCTGAGTTCTGTAGCGCTCGGCCTTTCTCCCGGTGCGTGAGTAGTGCCCTCTTGTGGTGGTAGCGTTCGCCCCCTGCTCCCGGTGGTGGGCGCCCCCTTGCTGGTTGGTAGCGTTCGGCCCCTTCTCCCGGTGGTGGGCGCCCCCTTGCTGGTTGTGGTAGTGGGCGCCCCCTTGCTGGTTGGTAGCGCTCGCCCACTTGGTGGTTGGTAGCGCTCGGCCTCTTCTCCCGGTGGTGGGCGCCCCCTTGCTGGTTGGTGGCGCTTGTCCGCTTCTTCGGGTGGTGGGCGCCCCCTTGCTGGTTGGTAGCGCTCGGCCCCTGCTCCCGGTGGTGGGTGCTCCCTTGCTGGTTGGTAGCACTCGGCCCCTTTTCCCGGTGGTGGGCGCTCCCTTGCTGGTTGGTAGCGCTCGTCCTCTTCTCAGGTGTGCTGGAGCGCCCCCTTGTCTGAGATGTAGCTGCTCGGCCCCTTTTCCACTAGGTGGTGTGCGCTTCCCCTGCTGGTTGGTAGCGACTCTGGCCCCTGACTCCCGGTTGGTGGGTGTTCCCTTTGCTCGGTTCTTGCTTAGCGCTCGTTCCTCTTCTCCAGGTGGTGGCGCGCCACCATTGCTGCATGGTATGCGCTCGGCACCTTTTCCCGGTGGATGCGGCGCCCGTGCTGCGTTTGGTATTCGCGCTCGGCCCACTTCTCCGCTTGGTGGGCGACCCATATGCTGCGTTGGTAGCGCTCGAGCCCTTCTCCCGGTGTGTGGTGCGCCCCCCTTGATGTTGTTAGGTAGCGCTCGGTCCCTTTCTCCCGGTTCGGTGAGTGCGCCCTTGCTATGGAGTTGGATATCGCGCCTCGGTCCCTTCTCCTGGTGTGTGGAGCGCCCCTTGCTGGTGGTTGGTAACGCTCGAGCCCATCTATCCCGGTTGGTGCGGCCGCCCCCTTGCTGAGTTGTAGCGGACTAGGCCCTAGCCTCCTGTAGCTTGTTGGCCGGTTGGTGGGCGCCTCCGTTGCTGGTTGGGTAGGCAATCGTCTTTCTCCGGGTGAGTGGGCGCCTCCCTTGTTGGTGTACGCGCTCGGCCCCTTTTCCCGGTGGTGGGCGCCCCCTTGCTGGTTGGTAGCGCTCGGCCCCTGCTCCCGGGTGGTGGGCGCCCTTGTAGAGTTGGAATGGCGCAGTCGGCCCACCTTCTTTCTTGGTGGTGCAAGTGCCCCTTGTCTGGTATAGGTGAGCGGCTCTCTGGCCCATTCTCCTCGGTGGTGCGTGCCCCTTGCTGGTGTAGCGTTCGGTCCCCTTCTCCCGGTGGTGGGTGCCCCCTTGCTTGTTGGTAGCGTTCGTCCGCTTATTCTGGTGGTGGGCGCCCCCTTGCTGGTTGGTAGCGCTCGTCCCCTTCTGGTGGTGGGCGCCCCCTTGCTGGTTGGTAGCGCTCGGACCCTTTCTCCGGTGGTGGGGGGGTGGTCTTTGGGCGCCCTTGCTGGTTTGTAGCGGCTGTCGGCCTTTCTACCTGGTAGTGGGTGCCCTCTTGCTGGTTGGTAGCGTTCGCCCCCTGCTCCCGGTGGTGGGCGCCCCCCCTTGCTGCGTTGGAGTAGCGTTCGCCCCACCTGCTACCCTGTGTGCTACGTGGGCGCCCCCTTGACTGGTTGGTAGCTGTTCGCCCTAGCTTTCCCGGTAGGTGGGGCACCCCATCTGTCTGGTTGCCGTAGCGTTCGCCCCTGCTCTCAAGAGTGGTGGGCGCCCCCTTGCCTGAGTTGGTAGCGTTCGCCCCCTGCTTACCGGTTGTTTACGTGGCGCGCGCTCCCCTTGCTGAGTGGTAGAACATCGGCCCATGCTCACGGTCGTGGGCGCCCCCTGGCTGGTTTGGTAGGTGGGTATGGTGTGTATCTAGCACCCTTCTGGTGGTGGGCGCCCCCTTGCTGGTTGGTAGCGCTCGCCCCCTTGGTGGTTGGTAGCGCTCGGCCACTTCTCCCGGTGGTGGGCGCCCCCTTGCTGGTTGGTGGCGCTTGTCCTCTATTCTGGTGTGTGGGCCCCTTGGTGTGGTGGTATGGCGCATCGGCCCCTTCTCTCCTGGCGTGGTGGGCGGCCCACCCTTGCTGGTGGTAGCGCTCGGACCCTTTCTCCCGGTGGTTGCGCCTCCCTTGTCTGGTTGGTAGACGGCTCGGCACTCTTCTCCGTTGGTGGGCCCCATTGATGGTTCGTAGAACGCCTCTGGCACTCTTCTCCGGTGGTGGTGACCACCTGCTTGGTGGTAGCGCTCAGTCCCCCTTTGCCCGGTGGTGGGCGGAACCCTTGCTGGTTGGTAATGCGCTCGTCCCATTCTTCCCGAGATAGGTGGGGACCCCCCCCCTCTTGCTAGCGTTGTAGCGCTCTGGCGACTCTTCTTCTGGTGGTGGGCGCCCCTTGCTGGTTGGTGGCGCTCGGCCCCTTCTGCTGGTGGTGGGCGCCCCCTTGCTGGTTGGTAGCGCTCGGCCCCTTCTCCCGGTGGTGGGCGCCCCCTTGCTGGTTGGTAGCGCTCGGCCTCTTCTCCCGGTGGTGGGCGCCCCCTTGCTGGTTGGTAGCGCTCGGCCCCTTCTCCCGGTGGTGGGCGCCCCCTTGCTGGTTGGTGCGTTTTGGGCCCCCCTTTTGCCGGTTTGGGGGGCGCCCCCCTTGCGTTGGTGGGGTTCGGCCTCTTCTACCTGTTTTGGGGGGCCCCCCTTGCTTTTTGGGGGGGCCTCCGGCCCCTTCCCCCTTGTGGGGGGCCCCCCTTGCGGTCGGTTTGCGCTCGGCCCCCTTTTGGGGGTTCCGGGGTGGGGGCGCCCCCCCGCAGGGTTGGGAAAAGCTTGGCCCCTTCTCCCCGAGGGGGGTGGCCCCCCCCTTTGGGTGGTTGGGGGCGCTCGGGCCCCTTTTTAACCGGGGGTGGGGGCCCCCTTTCTGGTTGGGGCGCTCGGCCCCTCTCCCGGTGGTGGGCGCCCCCCTTGTTTGGGTTGGGGGGGGCCCCTTCTCCCGGGGTGGGGCCCCCCTTTTGGTTGGGGGCTTTGGCCCCTTTTCCCGGGGGGTTGGGGCCCCTTTGGTTGTAGCGTTGGCCCTTTCCCCGGGGGTTGGGGGGCCCCCGCGGTTGGGAGCGTTGGCCCCTTCGGGGGTTTTGGGGCCCCCTTTCTGGTTGGTGCGCCGCCCCCCCTGGGGGGTGGGCCCCCCCCTTTTTGGGTTGGTGCCTCGCCCCTTTGGTTTGGGGGCCCCCCCCCTTGTGGGGTTGGGGCCTCCGGGGCCCCCTTCTCCCCGGGGGGTGGCGCCCCCTTTTGGTTGGTAGCGCTCGGCCCCTTCTCCCGGTTGGGCCCCCTGTGGTTTGGGTGGCTCCCGCCCCCTTCTGGTTGGTAGCGCTGCCCCTTCTCCCGGGGTCCCCCCCCTTGTGGTTTTGGGGGGCTCGTCCCCTTTTCCCGGGGGGGGGCCCCCCTTTTGGGGTTGGAGGCGCTCGGGGCCCCTTCCGGGGTGGGTGACCCCTTGCTGGTTGGTAGCGCTCGCCCCCTTGCTGGTTGGTAGCGCTCGGCCTCTTCTCCCGGTGGTGGGCGCCCCCTTACGGGTTGGTAGCACACGTCCTCTTATCCCGGTGGTGGGTGCACCCTTGCTGGTTGGGTTTTGCGCTCGGCCCTTCTCCCGTGGTGGGCCCCCCCCTTGGGTTTTTATCTCCCCCTTTTCCCGGGGGTGGGGGGCCCCCTTCGTTTGGTTTGCGCTCGGCCCCCTTCTCCCTTGGTGGGCGCCCCCCTTACTGGTTGGAACGCTCGGCTCTTCCCCTTTTGGGGCCCCCCTTTCTGGTTGGTGCGTTTGGCCCTTTCCCCTGGTGGGGCCCCCCCTTTCCGGTGGGGGCGTTTGGGCCCCCTTTTCCCGGGTGGGGGCCCCCTTTTGGTTGGTGGGGGTTTTGGGCCCTCTACCGGTGGGGGGCCCCCCTTTCTGGTTGGTCGCTCGGGCCCTTCCCCGGGGTGGCGCCCCTTGCTGGTTGGTGGCGCTCGGCCCCTTCTCCCGCTTGTGGGTGTCCTCTTGCTGGTCGGTAGCGCTCGGCCCCTGCTTCCGGTGGTGGGCGCCCCCTTTCGTTTGGTAAAAGCTCGGCCCCCCTTTTCCCCCGGGGTGTCGCCCCCCTTTGCTGGTGGTAGCGCCGGGCCCCCTTTCGGTGGTGGGGGGCCCCCTTGCTGGTTGGTAGCGCTCGGCCCCTTCTCCCGGTGGTGGGCGCCCCCTTGCTGGTTGGTAGCGCTCGGCCCCTTCTCCCGGTGGTGGGCGCCCCCTTGCTGGTTGGTAGCGCTCGGCCCCTTCTCCCGGTGGTGGGCGCCCCCTTGCTGGTTGGTGGCGCTCGGCCCCTTCTCCCGGTGGTGGGCGCCCCCTTGCTGGTTGGTGGCGTTCGGCCCCTTCTCCCGGTGGTGGGCGCCCCCTTGCTGGTTGGGGGCCTCGGGCCCCCTTTTCCCCTGGTGGGGCCCCCTTGCTGGTTGGTGGGCTCGGCCCCCCTTTTCCCGGGGTGGGGCCCCCCCCTTTCTTTGTGGCCTCGGCCCCTTCTCCCGGTGGGGGGCCCCCCTTGCGGTGGAGCGCTCGGCCCCTTCTCCCGTTGGTGGGCGCCCCCTTGCTGGTCGGGGAGCGTCGGCCCCCCCTCCCTGGTGGGCGCCCCCTTTTGGTGGTAGCGTTCGCACCCTTCTCTCGGTGGTGGGCGCCCCCTTGCTGGTTGGTACGTTTGGGGCCCCCTTTGGGTGGGCCCCCCTTGTGTTGGTAGCGCTCGCCCCCTTGCTGGTTGGTAGCGCTCGCCCCCTTGCTGGTTGGTAGCGCTCGACCCCTTGCTGGTTGGTAGCGCTCGCCCCCTTGCTGGTTGGTAGCGCTCGGCCTCTTCTGGGGTGGCCCCCCCCTTGCTGGGGTTTGGGGGGCGTTCGGGTCTCCCCGGGGGGGCGCCCCCTTTCGGTTTGGGAGCGCCGGCCCTTTCCCGGTTGGGGGGCCCCCTTTCTGGGTTTTGGGGCCGCCCTTCCCGTGGGGGGCGCCCCTTGCGGTTGGTGCGCCGGCCCCCCTTCTCCCGGTGGTGGGCGCCCCCTTGCTTGTTGGTAGCGCTCGTCCCCTTCTCCCGGTTGTGGGCGCCCCCTTGCTTGTTGGTAGCGCTCGTCCCCTTCTCCCGGTGGTGGGCGCCCCCATGCTTGTTGGTAGCGCTGCCCCTTTTTCCCGTGGGGGCGCCCCCTTGCTTGTTGGGGCGCTCGGGGCCCCTTTCCTGGGGGGCACCCCCTTTGGTTGGTGCGCTCGGGCCCCCCTTTTTTCCCCCCTT
>JAODAL010084554.1:0-10880 GCA_025379985.1 Phyllomedusa bahiana
AAAATTATTTTTTTAAAAATTTTTTTTATTTTTTTTTTTGCAGTTTTTCCTTTTTATCCCATATTCACTGGAACATGGTAGATGATACCAGGGAAATGCAACTCAATATTGATTCCCCTGATTCTGTCATTAGATATCCCATATGTGGCCCTGGTGCACTATTTGTCTCCACTAGAGGCCTCAGAATAGTAGGAGCATCTATTGGATTTTCTTTACGCACCATTTCAGATTTGCGGACACCCATAAACACCCATAAAAAGATCTAATTTGGGAAACTACATCCTTGAGGAAGATATCTGGATAGGAAGTACCGTATATACTCAAGTATAAGCCGAGTTTATGAGCACAAAAAATGTGCTGAAACACTGCTCTGCTTATACTCGAGTCACTGTCAGCGCTTGGGTGCTGCAACGGTCCGGGCGCCGGCAGGGACACTTCAGCTGTATGGGACTCCTCAGGGAGCGTATATAGCTGAATCCCGAGTCCAACTCCTCTGGGAGCGCATGCAGGTGAAGATACTACTGCGGAGCAGAGAGCATGCACTCCCTGCTCCGCAGTGGACTCCAGATGGCCGCAGACTTGCAGAGTATCCAGCACAGGTGGCGTGAGTGTCATCACGCTGCCTGGGCGGCCTGATGACATCACGCCCCCTGTGCCAGCAAGAAGACGGTGAACTCATCCAAGGGTGTATTGTGCATTTTGGGCCCACAGGTGTTTCACAGTTTTCTTAGTATTGGGCCGTGAAAATGCAAAAAAAAACAAACAGCAGATTCACCATTGTTTCTTGGGTTTCATTTTTAGACCGTTCAGCGTGCGGTATAAATGACAGAATAACTCTACTATGCGGGTCAGTACAATGACAACAATAAAAAATGAAAAAAAAATTATGTTTTACACAATAGAAAAGTTTGTAAAAAAAATTGTGTTTTATGTCATCATAATCTGACAGTCATAACTTTTTTTTTCTGTCTATGGGGCTGATTAAGGGCTCTTTTTGCGCGATGAGTTGATGTTTTTATTGATATCATTTTGGTGTTCATAAGACGCTTTCATCAATTTTTATCAATGATTTTGGGAGGCGGGATGAACAAAATACAGCTATCCTTGTAGTGTTTTTTAATTTTTTACAGCGGTCACGGTGCAGTTTAAATGACATATTAACGTTACTTAGCAGGTCGATAAAATGACAGCAATACCAAATGTATATTTTTTTAATGTTTTACTGGTTTTACACAATAAAAACACTTTTATTTAAAAAATCGCAATTCTGTCATTGTGAACTTTTTTTACTACAATTGTCAGGCAGGTTAAATAACATGACAGATTTATAGGCTGGGCCGTTACACACACAGCATTACCAATTGGGTGCACTTTTTTATTTTTGATCTTTGTTGGGGGTTTTGTGTTTTACTTTTTTCCTTTTTGTTTTACATTTTTAATTTTTTTTTTTACTTGTCCCATAGTTGACTTGACTCAGCGATTTGTAAATCACTGTTAGGCTATGTTTTCTGATTTGAAATTAAGTTTTGTTTTAACCGAGAGTTGACAGGTGACCTAATAAATGCCTTTTGGGGGGTGTATATATAAATATAATAAAATATATATATATATATATATTATATATATAAAATATATATATATATTTATATATATATATACACTGTGTTCCAAATTATTATGCAAAAAGTGTTAGGAGGGGATAAGGTAAGAATTTTTTTTTTGTCAGTTTAAAAATCAATTGATGGGGATGTGTGTCAGGGCTCTTTATATTTACTGAAAGCATTTGCAGACACCTGTGCTAATTAGTTTTGGCAGGTGTGTCCAATTAAAGGCAAGACTACTTAAGAAGGCTGTCCCACATTATTAAGCTGCCTACATTTTTCAGCCAAAATGGGAAAGAAAAAGGATGTGTCGGCTGCTGAGGAAGCAACAAATTGTGGAGTGTTTAGGTCAAGGCATGATTTACAATCAACATTGCCAAGACACCTAAACGTGATCATCGCACAATTTAAGAAGTATGTAGCTGATTCACCCGCACACGCGTGTGCGTCTGATAAGGGAAAATTGAGGACTCTTTCCAACAGGGAATTACGTCTGTTAAAAGAGCAGCTGCAAAAATGCCTTGTCATAGCAGCAAGACAAATTTTTGAAGCTGCTGGTGCCTTCCAACGTCCCCGAACAACAAGATGCAGGTCCTTCAGAGGGTTTGCAGCTGTTCGTAAGCCCTCCTGTCGACCCTCCTCTATTCACCCGCACACAAGCAGAAACAGCTCCAGTGGGCTTTAAACAATACCATGAAGACCAGTGTTGGGGAGTATTTTAAATTACAAGTAATTAAAATAGTATTTTAAAATACTTGTTAGGTATTTGTATTTTGTAATCAAAATACTTTTTTTATTCAGTATTTTTGTATTTGTAATTATAATACTTTTAGGAAGTATTTTAAGTATTTTAATTACTTTCTAAATTCAAAACAAATTTTTAATTTAAAATAAACCCGCCTCACCGCACAAAAAAACAACAGGCGAGTCACGTCATCACTCCCCGTTTCTTGTTTCTCGTACGAGGGGCGACAAAAGGAGGGAAAAATTCCAGCGCGTTCCAGCAACGCAAGTCCGCCTTGTAGTGAAGCGTGATTTATTTTTAGTTTTTAATCATCCCATTGCGTAATCCATTCCGTAAAATTTTCTGTATAATACTCGGTTAAGCCGACCCGGATATAAAACAGAGGCCCCTAATTTTACCACAAAAAACTGGGAAAGCGTATTGTCTCGATATAACCCGGGGAGGGGGGGGGGGGGGAAATCCACCATTGGTTGCTTACAGCTTAGTAACTCCATGTCCCTCAAGTAATAGCAGTTAACCCCATCATTTCCCCTCACATTAACCCCCTGTGTCCCTCAAATAAGAGTTACTGATATGGGGGAGAGACATGGAGGTAATAATTAGGTATCTTCATAATTAAGGTCCTTTATTAGTACCCCCATGTGTCTCCCATATTGTAACCCTTATATAGGGCACACAGGGGTTAATATGAGGACATGTGGGGTTAACTGCTATTAATGTGAAGCAAAGGGGAAATTTCTGAAACTAAATTAATATCCCCAAATGCCTGACATTTAATAGGGATAGTAACTAAAGGAAGGTAACTGTCTGTTTATATTTAATGTAGCATCCTCTCCTCCATTTGACAGACATATTCTATAGGAGTAGGATACAATGAATCCTGGCCACTGACATATCTGCAGGGTAGATGCTATTCCTAGTGGGCTAAAGGACCTCTGATCCATTTTTTGTTTTTATTAAAAATTTTTTTTACATTTTTCAAGTATTTTAGTATTTGGAAAATATTTTTTAAGTAGTATTTAGTATTTGTATTTAAAAATACTTCAGGAATAAAGTATTTAGTATTTGTATTTAAAATACTTCAGTCATAAGTATTTTGTATTTAAAATACTTTCCCAAAGTATTTTCCCGAACACTGATGAAGACTGACTTTGTTCACCGATGAGTGCCGTGCAACGCTTCATGGTCCAGATGGATGGAGTGGAGGATGGCTGGTTGATGGACACTCCATGCAAACATGGCTATGGCGCCAACAAGCAGGAGATGGAGTAATGTTTTGGGCTGGAATCATGGGGAGAAAGATTGTCGGCCCCTTTAGGATCCCTGAAGGTGTACAGTAAAGATGAACTCCATAATGTATGTGGAGTTTCTCAAACAGCACTTCCTGCCATGGTTCAAGAAGAAGAACCGTGCATTCCACAGCAAGATCATTTCCATGCATGATAATGCATGCTGCAAATAACATCTGCATCTCTGGCTGCTATGGGCATAAAAGGGGACAAACTTATGGTGTGGCCCCCATGCTCCCCTGACCTCAACCCCATTGAGAACCTCTGGAGCATCATCAAAGAGTGTGTATGATGGTGGGAGGCAGTTCACATCTAATCAACAGCTCTGGGAGTGTATTCTGTCCTCATGCAAAACAATTAAAGCAGAAACCATCCAAACCTGACAAATTCATGGACGAGAGTTCAGAAGCTCATTCGGACAAGGGGTCCTATGTGCACATGTAACATCACCTAGAATAAAGTTTTGACTTGAAAACTGTTTGATTTCATTTTGTAATAACCTACTAATGCTTATAATTTCACAAATGATCATTTTTTTGTTCGTGATAAAAATGAAAAGGTTGAAAACTCTGCTGTGCATAATAATTTTAAACATGCATTTAGAGATTTTTTTTTTTAAATAAAATATACTGTTATCATAGGCAGTTTGTTCAAAAACCTTTCAATTATACTCTAATAGTTGATGACTGGAAAATTACAATGACTGCAATTCATATAGGTAATTTTGGAAAATAAGAACAAATATAATTTGCTAAAATTTATTATTTATACTTGTTTTATATATATATATATATATATATATATATACTATATTATATATATATTATATATACACACCTGTTTTATTGTACAGTTTGATATTAAGCCCCGCTCAACATAGAAGCCTCTGCCTATTAGTACATTATACCTGTGTAACCTTCACGTATAGCATTAGGCCTCTAATCAGGATGTTTCGGGACAACCTGATGGTCAGCAATCCTCAAATCTCAGATAAGCACCCCACAAAAAATCTCCCGGAAGAGGTAGTTATGGGATTCCCCCTTTTTTTAAAAAAAAACAACTGTTTTATTTCCAGGTTTTGAAAAATTGAACCCCCGAAAAAATGGCCCCTCTTATTTCCATTTAATTTTTTCCCATATTTCAGAACCGTTTTTTTACCTATCCGTGAAAAACCTTCCCCTTAAGCTTAACGGCCACTTTTTAAAATCCTTTTGGGGAAAGGTTTTTCTGACCGCCCTAGTTTCAGAAATGACCCTTCATTTTCTGTATTTATATTTAATTTTTGTCCCATTTTTCTGTGCTGAACTGTTACTGTGCTTGTAGTTACTTCTAGGGAGGTCTGGCAACCGTACATTAAGCCACTCAACATCATAATTTCAGGAGTGAGATCGGGTAGACTTTCCTCTTCTGAAGGCTTCTTCGTAGCGTTGCCCATGTGGTCTCCTGACCAATTTCCGGCTATCAATGCATCCAAGAGAACTCCATTGTCCTCTTGCTATTCTCCGTAATAGCTTTCTAGAAGGAGGCGTGAGGTCAATGGAACACCTATAGCTGGACATCGTAGCCCACTGTTGGGAAAATGTCTTATAATGTTTGTGTTGTTTTCCGCCCTAGGCTTGGGATGTGACGTGTATTATAGAATGCATCACTACAGCAATCCGATGATCCCTCTGTGCAGAGGTTTGCATCCGCACATCCTCTTGCTTTCCTTCCAGTTCATCTTGTCCACCCAACCACCTGGACATGCAACATTAACCCCTTAAGCCGAACGCCTGAAAAGTAGTTAATGACCAGAATTTTTTTTTTTTAGTTTTTGCCTCCTTGCGTTTCAACAGTTGTAACTTTTTATTTTTTCAATGACCGGTTTGTAAGGCCTCGTTTTATTCGAGACGAGTTGTACTTTATAGGGCAATAGTTTAAGTTCTATATTAAATAATTGCAGAAATTTTAAAATAAAAATTATTTAAATTTTTTTTTTTTTTAAATTTATTTTTACACCATTCACATTTCACACTTAATAACTTGTTAGATTAATTCTACAGGTTATTAAGGTCGTGTGGATACCTAATATGTGAAGGGTGTAATGTATGAACAAATATTTTTATTAAATTTTTTATTTTTATTTTATTATTTATTTATTTTTTTTTTTTTTTTTTTTTTTTTTTTTTTTAAAACCCCCAAGGGGGGTGTTTTTTTTTTTTTTTTAATTATTAAGTTTAGCATTTTCATATATGCAATACATTGTAATCGTGTCATCTGCAAGGGGGTGACAGGGCATCCAGCTTTTTACCCCAGACAGCCCTGGGGCCCCTTAGGGCCCCCGGGCCCAAATTGCAGCCGTTTCCCCGGCTTCGGGTACCAGGTGGTCCCATCCCCACAAGCAGGGGGAAACCCCTTTGATTTTCGCCCGCGGGGTTTGGGCAATCAAAGGGTTAAACCCTGGGGGCAGAGGTTTTCCCCCCCCCTCCCTCGGGTTTCTCGCAGGGGCGTGTGGGGAAAGGGTTGTGTATTTACAGCCCCTTCCCTCAACTGCTAGGGTTCCGGCCCCGAAAAATTTCCAATGTTTTGCCAAAAAGACGGTGAGCAGTGGGGTTTTAAGGAGTTAAACGGGGGCTAAATTTTTAGCCTGGGTGAAATGGGGATCGGGCGGAGTGATAAACCCAAGAATCTCAGTTCAAAAATTTTGCCCCTTCTGGTTTGCAAAAATTTTCACGAAAAATGGTGCCAAATTAAAGAGGGGGCCAAATCACCCAATTGGGGATTGGGTTCAAAAATTTTCTATAATAAAGCTTCTTTTTTTTAATTTTTCCCCCCGGATGGACAGGGAATTTCTTTCCCTATGCGATATGTTCAAAAATTATCAAACACCATTTAATTAAATTTCTGAATTTTCCCATTTTCAAAACAAACTTTGTTTTCCCAAACTGGCTTTTATATACCCCCCCCCCTGGGCCCCAGACTTTTAGCCATTTTCCATTTGATCATTTGCAGGGTTTTCCAAACAAATAAAGCTTTTTTTCCCGATTTACATAACCTTTCCCTTGTTCCTTCTTAGGGTCGTTCACAAGTTTTTTTCCAACGGGTTTCAAACCCATTTTTCGGCCCCAAAACCCCTTGCAAATCAGTTCAAAAAAAGTAACTGGGGCCCTTTTACATTGAAATTTTTAAAGGGAAAAAACGAGGGCGTTTTTCAGAGACCTTAAATTTTCCCCCTTCCCGGGTTGGGGGCCCCAAATCCCGGCCCCAAAAAAAATTGGGTTGTCAAATTTATTTCCCCGGGGGGAACCGGAAATTCCAAACCCCCAAATTTGTAAAATTTTAAATGGGGTTTTGGCATTTAACTAAACCCACAAAAATTTTAAAATTAAGGGGTGTTCCGGGAGCCCTTTTGGGGCCGGCTAAAATATTTTTTGGGGCTAAAATGCAACCAGCCTGCCGGGGCCCCCTTGACATTCATTAAATGCGGGGGTTTTTTAATGGGGGGGGGGAAAATATGGAATTTCGCCCCCTTTTCCCCTCTTTTTAAAAATACGATCGTTTTTAATGGGGGGAGATAAGTTTACATGTCAAATTTCTTTCCGGCGAGGGTACGCCCGGGGGTAATTTAATTTTCAAGGGGCCGGGCGGGTTTCGGGGTGTGCGCGTATTAGTGCGGAGCTTCCGGAAAAAAACGATTCCCGTGGCCGTAAATGGGGAAAAGGCCACAGTACTTTGTGTGAACATGAGAAATAGGATTATGTTTAAATTTTGAAAGTATTACAGCGCAATTACCCCACAAAATTTTGCGCCAAAAATTTTCCCGTGGGGAACAAAACCCTTAGTTTTGCAAGTTCAGTATTGAGGGTATATACTTTTTTTACCCCCTTTATCCATTTTTTTGTACATTTGTACACATGGGGAACATGTTTTTGCATGATTGATACCTCCCAAAATGCCCGAATTGGGGGGACATTTCCCCCTTTGGGACCCTCCGCCCGGGGGGTCCCGAACAGTTGGGAGGTTCCCGATTTTTCGGGGCCCGTTCCCCCCGGGGTCCCGGGCCTTCCCCAAAACCCCCCGGCTTGCTAAAGCAGTTCCCCTGTTTGCGCTTTTCCCCGGAAAACACCGGCCCCTGAAAGGGAGCCCCCTCTCCCTCACAGGGGCCGGGCAAGGGGCAGGACGAAGGGGGAATTTATTGAGACGCTCTCCCCTGAATCACTGAATGCAGGGTGGTTTGGGGCCCCCCCCCCCCTCAGAACACTGATTTAGGTGACTGCGGGGCCCGGGGCCAGCAAGAGGAAGAGGACAAGTTGGGGAAGGGGAAAGTGTCTCTCCCTCCCCCCCTGCCCTCCCCAATAATCCCCCCCTCAAAAAAAAAAAAAAAGGGCCCCCTCCCCCTGCTCCAGGCCCCCCCAAAAGGCCCCGCTCCCCCTGCTCAAACCCCCCCCCAAAAAAGGGCCCCCTTCCCCCCCGCCAGCCCCTCCCAAAACGGGGGCCCCCCCCTCCTGCCTCATCCCCCCCCCAAAACGGGCCCCCCCCCCCGGGCAACGCCACTGGGGGCCCCCCAAAGGGGGCCGCCCCCCCCGCCCCCCCCCCCCGCCCCCCCCCCCCAAATAAGGGGGCCCCCCTCCCCCTGCTAAAAGCCCCCCCCTAAAAGGACCCCCCCCCCCCGTTCCCCCCCAAAAGGGGGCCCCCCCCCCCTGCTAAAGCCCTCCCAAAACGGCCCCCCTTTCAGCCCCCCCAAAAGGGCCCCCCCTCCCCCCTGCTCCCCCCCCCCCCCCCCAAAAAAGGCCCCCCCTCCCCCCTTTGCTCAGCCCCCAAAACCCCCCCTTTTTCCCCCCTGCTCACCCCACCCAGCCCCCCCCCTGACACCCAAACACCCCCCCTTCCCCCCCCCAAACCCCACTCACCCTCCCCCTCTGTCTTTCCCCCAAAGGGGGCCCCCCCCCCCAAAGGGGCCCCCCCTGCCATTTCCCACTCACCCCCCTCCACCCCCCAAATTCCACTTAGCCCCCTCCCTAACACTCAAAACCCCCCTCTCCCCTTGCTCACCCCAAACGGCCCCCCCCCCCTGTTTCCACCCCACCAGCCCCCCCCCCCCCCCCTGACACCCCCACCCCCGCCCCCACCCCAAATCTCTGACCCCCCTTTCACCCCTCTGCCCCTAAAAAACCCCTCCCCCCCCCCCCCTTTTCCCCCCAACTCAGCCCTCCCTGCCCCCCAATTTGGGCCCCCCCGTCCCCTGACCCCCAAACTAAGCCTTCCCTCCCCCCCAAATTCCCCCCCCCTTTTTCCCTGACACCCCACTCAGCCCCCCCTTTTGTTCCCAAATTGCCCCCCCGTTTTCCCTGAAAAAACCCCCAAACTCAGCCCCCCCCTGCCCCCCAAAATTTGCCCTCCCGTCCCCTTTGGACACCCCCGCTCACCCTCCCTGCCCCCCAAATTTGCCCCTTGTCCCCCGGGAACCCCCCCGCTAAACCCCCCCCTGTCCCCCCAAAATTTTCCCCCCCCCGTCTCCCGGACACGCCCCTCACCCCTCCCTGCCCCCCAAATTCCCCCCCGTCCCCCCTGAAAACCCCGCTCACCCCTTTCCCCGTCCCCCAAAATTTCCCCCCTGCCCTCCCGGGACACCCCAAAACCCCCTCCCGGGTTCCCCCAAATTCCCCCCCCTCCCCCGGGACACCCCGCTCAGCCCCCCCCGGGAACACCTTCACTCAACCCCTTTCCTCCCTGAACCAACCTGACCCTCCCTTGAACCCCCTCCCGTGCCCTCCCCCCCCCAAAACCCTCCTGTACTCCCTGACCCCAAAGGCCTACCCATTTTTTCCCACATGCTAAATGCTTACCCAGCCCCCGGGGAAAGATGAGAAAGCACCCCATCCCCCACGCAGGCACCTAGCCTTCCTGGAAAACCTTTCTTAAACCTTCCCCCATCTTTCCAAAAGCGAATGGGCCTATCCAGCATTGGGGAAAGCGGTTTAAAACCCCCAACGGTTGCCCCAGGAAAACAAGGTCCCAGCGGGGGGTTTGGGTGCCATTTCATTTTCCCCGGGGTTTGGCGGGAAATACTCATTTTGCTTTGGGGGAAAAGCGGGGGTTAAAACCCTCCACACAGGCGGGGCCCAGCAAACCCAAGGTGCTTGCTGGGGGGGAAAGGGTTTTCCATCATTTTCCCTCGGGGACAACTGCTGGGGGGAAATTTCCCCCAATTTTCCCAAAGGGCCTGGGAGGCTATTCAGCCCCCTGGAAAGTTTGGGTAAACACCCCCCCACGCAAGCACCCCACTTTCCTATATCCCTCTAGGGGGGGATGTCACCCATTTTTCCTGGGCACTAAATTAGGCTATTAAAGCACCCCGGGTAAAAAGGGGGTTTTGTTTCCCCCCATTTGTAGGGTATTGTTGTTTTTTTTTTTTACGGTTTCCCCCTTTGGACTACGTGGGAATTCGGGGGAAACTAGAGGGTGAAAGCGTTGCGTCTATTTATTTAATAAAAGGGATAACGAGGGGGTGTTTTTGTCGGCAGGTTTTTTTTAAATAAAGTGTTTTTTTTTTGTTTTCTGTTTTGTTTTTTTTTCCAAATTTATTCCAGTGATAGTAGTGGCGGGATTGGAAAGACGCCTCTCCATTACTATCACTGGGGCTTGGTTCGTCAGCGGTTTTTCTTGTTGCCCCAGGCTGACACCCAACCCCGTGTCACTATAAACCCCAATACCCAACTCATCAGGGGGGCTTGGGGAAAAGCCGGGAAACCCTCAGGAAACGGGACCCCCCTAATTTTGAGGGTTCCGCCCCCTGGGGCAGGCTGCAGGCTGGTATTTTTAGAATGGGGTTACCCTAACAAAAGGTTCTTCCCCTTCCTGATTGTATTAGGGTGCCCCTGGTCGGGTTTTTCCCCCCGGGGTGGTTATGGAAATTGGGGGGGGGCCCCCGGGAGTTTTTTTTTATGAAAATTTGTTTAATTTAGTGAGAAATTTTCATGTGGGGCCCCCACTGTAATGATTACAGGAGGGGCCCACTGTGGATTCTCAAAAAATGAATTATTTTAACGACGTGGGGGCCCCAAATTTTTCCTTTTCCAGCCAAGGTTTAAAAACCAAAACTGCGCCTGTTAAATTTCAGAATTTAGAAGGGCCCTTGGGTACTGGTCCCTAAATTTTAAAAAGGAACCAGCCCGCAGCCGCCCCCAAAAGCGGAAACCCCCAAAATTAAAGGGGTTTTCTTTGATGGTTACGGCATTTTTTAGTACCCCTGGTGTGTTGAGTATT
>JAODAL010084555.1:0-10879 GCA_025379985.1 Phyllomedusa bahiana
CATAGTCCCCCCACCCCCCTTTATTGGGGGCCCCTGTAAAGGGAAAATTTTTTCCCCCCACCCCCTTGGGGGCCCCGAAAGGGATATTTCCCCCCCCGTCAATTTTGGGGGCCCCTGTAGGCATATTTCCCCCCCCCGTCATTGGGGGGGCCCCCGTAGGGGATAGTTCCCCCCCAGTCATTGGGGGGCCCCTGTAGGGATTTGTTCCCCCCAGTCATTGGGGGCCCCTGTTAAAAGGGATAGTTCCCCCCCCTTTTTGGCAAAGTTTCCCCCCCCCCCCCAGTTCCCTTTTGGGGGCCCCCTTTTAGGCAAATAGTTTTCCCCCCCCGTCTTTTGGGGGCCCCCTTTTGGGAAATAGTTTCCCCCCCAGTCATTTCGGCCCCCTTAGGGAAAAGTTTCCCCCCCCCCGTCATTAGGGCCCCCTGTTGGCAAAAGTTCCCCCCCCCGGGCATTAGGGATCCCTGTAGGCCCTAGTTCCCCCCCCCCCCCCCCATCATTAAGGGGGCCCCCTGTAATCATAGTTCCCCCCCCCAGTCCCTTTGGGCCCAGTTAAACATAGTTTTTTCCCCCCCCCCCCATTTATTAGGGGGCCCCTTTTAGTCATAGTTCTCCTCCCCCCAGTCCTTTGGGGCCCCCCGTAGGGACAGTCCCCCCCCCCCCCGGCAAATTTGGGCCCCCTGTAGGCAAAGTCCCCCCCCCCCAGTCATAGGGTTCCCTGAGGCATAGTCCCCCCCCCCCCCGGCCATTAGGCCCCTTGGGAGGGAAGTTTCCCCCCCCCCGTCAATTTTGGGGGCCCCCGTAAGGGGTTTTCCCCCCCCCCCCGTCATTAGGGGGCCCCTTGTAGGGATTTTTTCCCCCCCCCCCCCGTCCCTTAGAGCCCCCTGTAAGGGATTGTTTCCCCCCCCCCCCCTTTTGGGGCCCTCGTATAAATTTTAAATTACCTGGCCACGTTTCCCCCCCCGCGTCTCCCCCCGGGCCCAAGCCTGCTGCTTTAAAGGGTTTGGGGGCCCAGGGCAGGAAGCTCGGCAGGCGGGGCCCATTACGGGCACTTCCGCCCCGCGGGGGTGTAAAACGATGTACGGCAGGGGGAGGGGGGCGCACAAACCCCTTCTTGCCCCCCCCGATCATCTTAATTTAAAGGGCATCCCCACAGACGAGCAAAACAATTAAAAAATTCCCCCGTGAAGCAAAAGGGGTGGGGCCTGCCGCCCCGCCGGCGGTCCCCCCCCTGGCTTCACAACCGGCCCGGCCCCGGGTAGAGCAGTACCGGTTTGTACTGTCCTATCGGCGGCCCGGTTATATAAATAGAGGGAGAGGAGCTAAAGCTTGTGATATATGGGGTTATATGAAGATGAGAAAAACTGAGCTCTGTGATATATAGATTATATGATAAAGGGAGAGAAGCTGAGCTCTGTGATATTTAGGATTATATGATAGAGAAGAGAAGCTGAGCTCTGTGATATATAGGATTATATGATAAAGGGAGAGAAGCTGAGCTCTGTGATATATAGGGTTATATGATAGATGAGAGAAGCTGAGCTCTGTGATATATAGGATTATATGATAAAGGGAGAGAAGCTGAGCTCTGTGATATTTAGGATTATAGGATAGAGGAGAGAAGCTGAGCTCTGTGATATATAGGATTATAGGATAGAGGAGAGTAGCTGAGCTCTGTAATACATATGTTTATAGGATTTGCAGCAGGATCTCTGAGTAAAAAGCAAGGGGGAAAAAAAGCCTGAATGTACTGCTGACCCCGCCCACATACAGTGATTGACAGCTAGCTCTGTACACACACTGATAGGGGCCGTTCACACGGCTTATTTCGCCGCGGATTGGCGCCGTACTGCGCGCCGGATTTGCGCTGCAGTACGGCTCCAATCCGTCGCAGTAATTACGTAATCCACCGTTCTCATAGTGAACAGTGGATTCCGTCGCTCCTTCCCGCTCGGCGAATTCGCCGGGCGGGGAGAAAGTGACATGCACATTATCCAGACGTAATACGCGCCGTGGATAATGGAAGTCTATGGGGCCGGCGGGCCTCGCCCGCCCGGCCCCGCCCCTTATTCAAGCTGGAATTGCGAGCGCAATCCGGCTCGCAATTCCGGCTTGAATAAGCCGTGTGAACCCGGGCATACAGTAAAAGCCGTCAATCACAGTATGTGAGGTCAGTAAGGTCAGGACAGTCAATCCCTACACAGTGGGCCTCATTTATCAAAACAGTTCAATTGTAAAATGTTTTTTTATGCCTATAGCAAGCAATCACAGCTCAGCTTTCATTTCTCCAGAGAAGTTAAAAAAATAAAAGCTGCGCTCCTTTGCCAAAGACAGCTTTGGCAAAAGAGGCCCAGTGATCTATGAGTCTTGAGAGCTAAAAGCAATTACCATAATCACAAATTTTATGTTTCATATCTGATGCCAGTATACATACACACATTCATACATACATAATATATATGTATATATAATATACAGTATATATATATATATATATATATATATATATATATATATATATACACACACACACACATACATACATACATACATACATACATTATATATATATATATATATACACACACACATACACATACACTGCTGCCTAATTGGCTCACAATTAAAATTGGCCATATTGTAGGTCTACCAGAATGTTTTTGAAATGTGAGAAGAAGCTGGTGTACCTAAAGGAAACCCACACAAAGGCTGGTGTCAGAACTACTGGATTCAGCCAAAAGACAGAACATACAAAATCAGTATTCTAATGCTACAAAGATACATTTGTGAAAAAATGTTATTTTGTAAAGAATCCATTCATATTGTTGTGTGAAATATCAGCATGTCGAAATTCTCACATAACTGAAATAGGTGCCATCTTTCTAGTGGGACCGGGCGAGTTTTGTTGTCATTAAAACATTGCCATGGCCCACGGCAGTCTTGTAGTGCTAATACTGTACACTGTGTTCCAAATTATTATGCAAAAAGTGTTTAGTGATAAGGTAAGAATTTTTTTGTTTGTCAGTTAAACTCAGTGATGGTGATGTGTGTTGGGGCTCTTTATATCACTGAAAGCATTTGCAGACACCTGTGCTAATTACTTTGGCAGGTGTGTCCAATTAAAGGCAAGACTACTTAAGAAGGCTGTCCCACATTATAAAGCAGCCTACATTTTCAGCCAAAATGGGAAAGAAAAAGGATATATCGGCTGCTGAAAAGCAACAAGTTGTGGAGTGTTCAGGTCAAGGCATGACTACAATCAACATTGCCAAGACACTTCATCGTGATTATCGCACAATCAAGAAGTATGTAGCTGTTGCACAGCACACACGTGTGCGTGCTGATAAGGGAAAATTGAGGTCTCTTTCCAACAGGCAATTACGTCATGTTAAAAGAGCAGCTGCAAAAATGCCTTGTCATAGCAGCAGACAAGTTTTTGAAGCTGGTGCCTCCAACAACAAGATGCAGGGTCCTTCAGAGGTTTGTAGCTGTGCTTAAGCCATACTGTCAACCTCCTCTATCCACTGCACACAAGCAGAAACGGATCCAGTGGGCAAAACAATACATGAAGACTGACTTCAAAACTGTTTTGTTCACAGATGAGTGCCATGCAACGCTCGATGGTCCAGATGGATGGAGTGGAGGATGGCTGGTTGATGGACACCCCATGCAAACACGGCTATGGCGCCAACAAGGTGGTGGTGGAGTAATGTTTTGGGCTGGAATCATGGGGAGAGAGATTGTCGGCCCTTTTAGGATCCCTGAAGGTGTAAAGATAAACTCCATAATGTATGTGGAGTTTCTCAAATAGCACTTCCTGCCGTGGTTCAAGAAGAAGAACTGTGCATTCCGCAGCAAGAACATTTTCATGAATGATAATGCACCGTCTCATGCTGCAAATAACACATCTGCATCTCTGGCTGCTATGGGACAAACTTATAGTGTGGCCCCCACGCTCCCTTGACCTCAACCCCATTGAGAACCTCTGGAGCATCATCAAAAGGAGTGTCTATGATGGCGGGAGGCAGTTCACATCTAAGCAACAGTTCTGGGAGGGTATTCTGTCCTCATGCAAATAATTAAAGCAGAAACCATCCAAAACCTGACAAATTAAATGGATGAGAGAGTTCAGAAGCTCATTTCGAACAAGGGGTCTTATGTGCACATGTAACATCACCTAGAATAAAGTTTTGACTTGAAAACTGTTTGATTTCAGTTTGTAATAACCTGTTAATGCTTATAATTTCACAAATGACCATTTTTTGGTTCGTTATGAAAATGAAAAGGTTGAAAACTCTGCTGTGAATAATAATTTAGAACATGCATTTTGAGGTTTTTTTTGTATAAAATATACTGTTATCATAGGCAGTTTGTTCAAAAACCTTTCAATTATACTTTAATAGTTGATGACTGGAAAATTACAATGACTGCAAATCATAAAGGTAATTTTAGAAAATAAGAGAAAATATTATTTGCATAATAATTTGGAAAACAGTGTATTTTGGTCGACTGTTGTTGCCCTACTGCAGGCAATGAACCCTGGTTATGGTGTGTAAGGGCATGTCCCCACTGCACGGGTTTTCGGCCGTTTTTTCAGGCGGTTTGCGGTTTTGCAGACCGCCTGAAAAAGCAGCTGAAAATTAGCACAATGGACCTATATCGAAAACCTGTGCAGCAGTCCCCACTGCACGGGCTTTCCCATCCAGCGGTTTTTCTGCCCGCGGTCCACCCGCAAAACATTCTACAATCACAATCTTCCGTCTGGTTTTTGGACGGAATCTGTGCTTGTGAAGGGGAGGGCTTTTCTCCTCTCATCGCGGAGAAAAGTCGTCCCCCTCCCATGGAGATGGCCGCAAAACAGGACAAAGGCCGGGTGACAAAACCATAAGACAGACACTGGGTGAGAAGGAGACAACTGTTGGTGCAATAGTAAGAAAATGGAAGAAATACAAAATGACTGTCAATCGGCATCGATCTGGGGCACCATGCAAAATCTCACCTCGTGGGGTATCCTTGATCACTTGTTAATGATCTTAAAGCAGCTGGACCACAGTCACCAAGAAAACCATTACGCCATTACGCCATAATGGTTTAAAATCCTGCAGTTCCCGCAAGGTCCCCCTGCTCAAGAAGGCACATGTACAGGCCTATCTGATGTTTGCCAATGAACACCTAGATGATTCTGTGAGTGATTGGGAGAAGGTGCTGTGGTCAGATGAGACAAAAATTGAGCTCTTTGGCATTAACTCAATTCGCTGTGTTTGGAAGAAGAAAAATGCTGCCCATGACCCAAAGAACACCATCCCCACTGTCAAGCATGAAGGTGGAAACATTGTTTTGGAGGTGGGTTTCTCTGCTAAGGGCACAGGACTACTTCACTGCATCAATAGGAGAATGGATGGAGCTATGCAAAATCCTGAGTGACAACCTCCTTCCCTCCACCAGGACATTAAAAATGAGTCGTGGCTGGATCTTCCAGCAAGACAATGACCCAAAACAAACTGCCAAGGCAACAAAGGACTGGCTCAAACAGAAGCACATTAAGGTCAAGGATTGGCCTAGCCAGTCTCCAGCCCTTAATCCAATAGAAAACTTATAATAGAGGGAGTTGAAGCACCGAGTTGCCAAGCGACAGCCTCAAAATCTTAATGATTCAGAGAGGATCTTAGAGATAACTTGCAAAGAGGAGTGGACCAAAATTCCTCCTGACATGTGCGCAAACCTCATCATCAACTACAAAAAATGTCTGACTGCTGTGCTTGCCAACAAGGGTTTTGCCACCAAGTGTCAAGTCTTGTTTGCCAGAGGGATCAAATACTTCTTTCTCACTGCAAAATGAAAATAAATTTATATGATGTGATATTCTGAATTTTATTTTTTGATATTCTAAACACACACACACACAGTCTGATTTGGAAAGAATTTATTTGCAAATTGTGGTGGAAAATAAGTATTTGGTCACCTACAAACAAGCAAGATTTCTGTCTCTCACAGAGCTGTAACTTCTTCTTTAAGATGCTCCTCTGTCCTCCAATCATTACCTGTAATAATGACACCTGTTTTAACTTGTTATCAGTATAAAAGTCACCTGTCCACAACCACAAACAGTCACACTCCTAACTTCACTATGGTGAAGACCAAAGAGCTGTCGAAGGACAACAGAAACAAACTTGTAGCCCTGCAGCAGGCTGGGAAGACTGAATCTGCAATAGGCAAGCAACTTGGTGTGAAGAAATCAACTGTGGGAGCAATAATTATAAAATGGAAGACATACAAGACCACTGATAATCTCCCTCCATCTGGGGCTCCACGCAAGATCTCACCCCGGGGGTCAAAATGATCACAAACACATGAAAAAAAATCCCAGAACCACAGGGGGACCTAGTGAATGACCTGCAGAGAGCTGGGACCAACGTAACAAGGGCTACCATCCGTAACAAACTACACCGCCAGGGACTCAGATCCTGCATTGCCAGACGTGTCCCCCTGCTTAAGCCAGTACATGTCCGGGCCCGTCTGAAGTTTGCTAGAGAACATTTGGATGCCATATGGTCAGATGAAACCAAAGTCCAACTGTTTGGTAGAAACACAAGTTGTGTTTGGAGGAGAGAGAATGCCGAGTTGTATCCAAAGAACACCATACCTACTGTGAGGCATGGGGCTGTTTCTCTGAAAAGGGACCAGGACGACTGATCCGACCGTGTACATGAAAAAATGAATGGGGCCATGTATTGTGAGATTTTGAGTGCAAACCTCCCATCAGCAAGGGCATTGATGATGAAACTTGGCTGGGTTTCTCAGCATGACAATGATCCCAAGCACACCGCAAGGGCAATGAAGAAGTGGCTTCGTAAGAAGCATTTCAAGGTCCTGGAGTGGCCTAGCCAGTCTCCAGATCTCAACCCCATAGAAAACCTTTGGAGGGATTTGAAATTCCGTGTTGCCCAGCGACACCCCCAAAACATCACTGCTCTTGAGGAGATCTGCATGGAGGAATGGGCCAACATACAAGCAACAAAATGTGCTAAACTTGTGAAGACTTACAGAAAATGTTTGTCATTGCCAACAAAGGACATATAACAAAGTATTGAGATGAACTTTTGTTATTGGCCAAATACTTATTTTCCACCATAATTTGCAAATAAATGCTTTGCAAATCAGACAATGTGATTTTCTGGATTTGTTTTCTCATTTTGTCTCTCATAGTTGAGATCTACCTATGAGGTCAATTACAGGCCGCTCTCATCTTTTTAAGTGGGAGAACTTGCACAATTGATGGCCGACTAAATACTTTTTCCCCCCACTGTATTTGTGTGTGTATATATACATAGAAACATAATGTATGTATAGACATGAGGATATATGCGCTGTATTTTTATTATATATATTTATATACCTACACAATATATATTTGAGTATATACACGCTTCATTTTATTATTTATATATATATATATATATATATATATATATACACACACACACACACACACACATCACACACACATATATTATACATACATACACAATGGGGCAGATTTATCAAGGCGTTGCGCCAGAATTCCAGCTCAATTTGCACCAAAAACAAGCTTTTCGACACATTTACTATGTGTTTTTGACAGTTTCGGCATCCAACAAAGGGGCGTGGCATCATAAAATGGGCGTGGTTTCGCGTGAAGGGCCGTGGCTTAGATGCAACAAAAAATGCGCCAGGATGTGCGACCAAATTCTGCCATAAAAGTAAGCCAACTTAAAGATGGTGCAAAATGAGACTAGACAGTTCTAGCCTGCACCAGATTTATCAGCACTATGATAAATTTGGCGCATTTTAAGACTGTCTAGTCTAAGTTTACACTGTCTAAAAGTAAGACACTATTGATAAATCTGCTCCGCTACATACATAACCACAATGTATGTATATATTATATATATATATATATTATATATATATATATATATATATACATACATACTACATACACCATACACACACACAATACACACACACCATACACACACACTGTATTTATATATTATATACACATGCATACAAACACGATGAATGTATATATATTTATAGTATATATGCGCTGTGTATTCATATACATTGTATACACACAGATACAAACACAATGAATGGATATATGTAGAATATACAGTATGCTGTGTATTCTTATATAATATATACACACACAATACAAACACACAATGTAATGTATCATATATTATATATACAAACAGTATGCTGTGTATTCTTATATATTATATACACACACACATACAAACACAATGAATGTATATATATTTATAGTATATATACACACTGTATTCATATATATTATATACACACACATACAAACACAATGAATGGATATATGTAGTATATACAGTATACCCTGTGTATTCTTATATATTATATATACACACATACAAAGACAATGAATGTATATATATTTATAGTATATATACGCTGTGTATTCTTATAGAAACAGCCTATATTCTAGATGTGAACAGATAAGTATTAGCTCATTGATGGATTTTTTCTGCATCTTTACCCTTAGCTGGAATAAGGAAATTGGCACTCATAGGGAGCAGAGCATTTTCCCCGCACAGAAAACATAGGAAGATGCCTTTGGCTGTGACTCCGGTCCCTCTAACAGACGTTTCTATGGCAACAAAACCAGAGAAGACTCCAGGCTGACGAAGTCGCTAAAAATAAGTCTGGCTGGAGAACGAGAAATATAGGAAGCGAGGCATAGACTGGAAACCAGACGGCCAGATCACGGTGTGTGCGTAGTAATGGCGCACGGATGGGGTGACCTAATGTGCCCATTGTTATGCATCCACGAGTACATGTGCAGCATTGGAAAGCTGTATGCCACCACTCCTGCAGACTTCACTAGATGGAAAAGCATGGACTTCTGCCCGTAGTCTCCTTCAAAACAGCTAAAGATTATTGTCCCTAATGGAATGGTTAATGAGAGTGAACAATGGAGATGACATAAAACATTTAGGGGAGATAGATTTTAGATTTAATGTTCCTTGAAGAGGGTGTATAGGTGTATTGTAGTGCACAAGTCAAGACCTGTGGAGACTCCATCCAAAAAAACTCTGGAGCATACCTCTTTTATGTGAAAGGAGAGGAGTAAAGTTAAAAGGGTTGTCTCACAATAAGGATGGCTTTTTATGTTAAAGATCTTGCAAAAACAAGTCACTTTGCAATATATGTCCATTAACAGTGTCCTACCTATTCCTAGATATCCACTCTTGTATGGGCTGTATCAGCTCCTCAGGTCACTATAGCTACAGACCTGTTTGAGCCCTCATGATAGGCTGTCATCACTGGTTGCTATAGCTACAGACCTGGCTTCTACTGCAGCCTAGTAGAAGCCAGTAATCACGCCGCTAAATTCAAAATGAAACCAAGAAAACAGGACTGAGGTAAGATGAATCAATGTAGAGAGACAACCCCTTTAAAGCTCAGGAAACAGAAAAAACTCAAACAGATCAGGTCTTTACTCTCAATATGGTGAATGTATAAAATCACCTGTGCAGTGATTGTCCAGCCAAATAAAATATGTAGGAAAATGAATATATATTAATATACCTTACTAAAATACAGAAATCAGATTCCTGATTATATTTCACACCCAGTCTCTGTTCTGGCAGCTCCATTTTCACATTGGTCCCGACGTAGAGAGTGAGCTTTCTCCTACAGCACTGGTAACGTGCCATAGGAAGTTGCCCGCTTGCCTCTGTTCAGTAGCTAAGCCCTCTTCTCCATCTCTGAACGTGGGAATGGGGAAGAACTTGTTAGCATTTTCTAAGGACTAGACAGGAGAAACTTTGTGCTATAGATAGAAAAATAAACTATAAATCTAACCACATCCAAATATGAGTGGCATATCGCCTACACCCATTTCAGAGCAATGAGAGGTGGCTGAAAAAGTCTACTTTGTAATATGGTTCCCCTCTGGGCCTAAGTCATGACTGTGCCACTAATGTTGGTGGGATTAGAAACCTTTAAGAGGAGAACATACCTTTTTTGCACATGGGGAGGCATCTTATATGTTATAAATATTAGAATGGACTGTGTTTTAAATACACTTTTTAAAATGCAGGGGACGATTGGTAAAAAAGTCCTCCCGGGGAAAAACAAATTTCGCCTGGAGAATTTCCCATGCATTGTCCACTGCAAGGAAAACACAGCATGACCTGGTGTCCATTGAGGTAAACACTGTCTAGGTAATAGTATGCCAGGACTGGAACTGGCTGTCCACATTATATGAAAGAAAACATTTATCAGACCGGCTACCTTCTTCATTTGCCTCCTGGTTCATCTTTGATGCTCACATGCCCATTGTGGGCACTTTCAGTCATGACCGGAGGTGGGCTTCTTCCAACCTATGACTACATGGCTCCATACATAGCAAGCTGAAATGCACTGTGAGTTGTGATATCCTTTTATCAGATCCAGCTTTAAGTTTTAGCATTTTTGGCTGCAGTAGTTTCCTTTTTGCTTCTCAAAGATTCATTTAAAAGAAAAAATTGAGGATTTGTTACAAACCCAAAAAGGGCGCAGTGAGCTTCCCCGCTCCTTTTTTCCCTAATGCCTTTTGAATGCAGACTTAGTAGGGGCTAAAAGGAATAAAACATAACCAACCCTTAACTGGGGCTCTCCCTAAGGGAGATGTTTCCCCCTTTCTCAGCCATCTTGCCTCCACCCCTCAAGCCAATATCTCTGCTCTACATTTATGAGGGGGAAACCCCCAAAATGGTTTTTTATTAGATGAGCGATATTTGGGTTGATAATATTACTTTTTGCTTCTCAAAGATTTAGTAAAAAAGTAAAATTTGGGATTTGTTACAACCAATTAACCATA
>JAODAL010084556.1:0-10879 GCA_025379985.1 Phyllomedusa bahiana
TGGGCCCCCGCCTTTTTTTTGAATTTTAGCTGCTTTTATCACTTTTTTTCGTTTTTATTAAGCTCTCTATAATTTTCAAAGGCCGGGTGGGCCGGGCCCCTCTTAAATATTTTAAATGCCCCTTTTTTATTGGGTTTTTTCCCTCTTAAAAGAAGGTAAAGCCCAGGTTTTTTTTTAAATTTTTAGTCGCCTATACTTGTTACCCCTAGGAATATATTTTTCAATAATTTCCCCCAAAAAAAATTTTAAAACTCCCCCAATTGGGGTTCTATATCACCATTTGCTAATGCTGCCCCCCCTAGGTCCGATTGCCCTCCCCCAATAAGGGAAAAATTTTTCCCCTTTTAAAAATTAAATGTTTTTTGCCTTCCCCGGGATGTTTTTCCTTTTTTTCCCGTTTACGCTTTTAAAAAAAAATTTTATTACGGTCAATTTTTTAAAAAGTTTTCAGAAAAAACCTGACCCCTCCCCATAGTTTGCTTTGTTAGAAATTTACCAAACCAACAGAGCACCTTCCCAGGGGGTTCCTTCCCCAAACTGCCCCCTAAAATTTCCCCTAAAAAGATTGAGGGAAAAATTCCTTCCCCCTTTTCAGTTGATGCAAAAATGTGACCCCAGTCAATGCCTGGGGGAAAATTTAAAATCACCCCTTATTATTACGGGACCTGCCTGGGGCTCCCCCCCCCATTTGATTAAAATTGTTCTTTTATCCCCTCGGTGATGTTCGGGATTATAGATTAAAAACCAAAAATAAAAATTTTCTTTTTATTCCCCCCTTGTATTTCCACCCACAAAAGTTTCCACATCATTACTTTCTCCCCCTGTATTACCTCTTCACATTTTCCTTTATATTAAATCCCCACATTCAGAAAACACTTTCCCCCTCCCCTCCTGTTTCTCTGTTTTTTTTCCTTTAAAAAGAAAAGGGTTTAAAGGCCAAAACATGCGTGTGTTTTTAGCCATGTTTCAGCAATAAACCACCACATCAATCGCTCCTCTTAAAAACAAGCACCTCCCAAATTTCCCCCCTTTTGGGTTTTTAAAAATTCTAGCATTTTTTGAATAACATTTTTTAAATTCCCTTCCCTTTACATTCCGTCAACGGGTTTTGGAAATTTTATCTAACATGTTTATTAGACGGGAGGGGGTCATAATTACCTGTTCAGTAGGAAAGCATTTGGGTTAAAATTTCCTGTTCAGTAACAGTTTGGGGTTTAAAAGTTAAACCTTTTTTGTAGACGCATTCGATTAAACAACCTCCTTTGGTAGTTTGGGATGGGATTATACATTCCCTTTCAGATGATTTCATGGGATTATACATTAAAAACCTTTAGTGGACAGCATGGGGATTTATTTATTAAAACAATTGTAGATGGCAAAAGAAAAGGGAAAATTACAATTAAAATTTTTTGGGTTAAACCCCCCACCAGGTTTATCCTTCAATTTGGGGGGGGTTGGTTTGCCAAAACCCCATGGAAATTTTTTTTTAAATTTCCCACCTGGTCCCCAAAACCCCCCTCCCCCTTTTTCCCAATTTTCTTCCACCGCTGGATAATTTGTTTCTTGGGGCCCCCACCCCCTCCCCAACCCTATTCTTAAACTCTTTTCCAATTTTTATATTTTTTTTGTTCCCTCCCTCCTCCATCCCTAGGTTTAAATTTTACTTTTTTTCCCGCACCCTTCCCCAGAATGGGTTTCCCCAAAACAGCCCCCCAAAAAAACCCCTTTCCCCCCTTCCCCGGGGCCCCCCAATTTTTAACTTTTGGAAAAAGATTGTACCCCAATTGAAAAGGTTCCCGCCAGTGGGCCCTTCCTAAGGAACCCCCAAACCCCTTCCCCGGTTTTACCCCCCCCAAGCCCTTCCCCCCGCCCTGCCCCTTTAACCTTCCCCCCATTTTTTTGCGTCCCCCCTTTCCCCTAAGTAAAGCCCCCCACATGGCTTCCCGGCCAGGAAAATTCCCCGGAGAACCCCCCAACCCTTTGCCCCCGGGGTTTCCCTTTCCTTCAAGGATTTGGGGGCCCCCGAGGGCCTTTTAAATTTTTATTCTTTAGGATCCTTCCCCCTACCATTTTCTGTCAATTGGGTTCCCAAAATTTGGGCCAAAAACAGCTGGGGCTTTGCCAGCCCCCCCAGTTTTTTTATCCCCCCGGTCCCACCACATGGGCCCCCAAACCCCGGCACCCGGGAACAGCAAAAACCCTTCGGTTAGGGGGGTCCGGGGGCAAATTTTTCTATCCCTCTTCCCGATAAAAGAAACCCCTAAACTACTAAATGGGTTTTTTTTTACCGGCATTCCCATCCCCCCCACTACTATTTTGGGGGCTCTTCCGAGCTTGGGAAAAAGCAGTGTTCCCCCTAGGGTTGGGCCCTTTCTGAAAGATTCCCCGCATTATCACCCAAATTGGCAATTTTGCTAGGAAAACTAAGGGGAAAAGTGGCCTTCCTTTTTCTGGGGACCCCCCAGAAAATCCCCCTGTCTACATTAACCAACTAAAAAACCCGGGGCCCCCCTGGGTTTAAAAAAAATACTCCCCCTCAAAATTTTTTCCCTACGGGTTTGTCCCAAAAGGGACCAAAAAATCTTCTCTTCATTGTCAAACGCCCTCAGTGTCGCATTTTTCCCTAGGGCTAAAATGGGAGCTACCAGAGTAGTAAAATGCTCACATCTGTACAAATGGTATTCCCTGGCCCATTTCTCCCGTAAGGCATACCCTATGGCAGATTTTGCACTGCTGGAATTTTCCAGGAAAACTGGCCCCTTATCCCGGGGTTTTCAGGCCCGGGGCGTTGAAAGGGGGAAACCAATTTGGCCACCGCAAACATGGTGTTAAAATCCCCGCCAGGGGAAAAGGAATCAAGTTTGGGCCCGGGTTTTTACCAGAGGGCCCCCCGCAAAACCCCGGGGGGGACTTTTTTTTGCGGCGGGGAGTCTACCAGGTATTAAAACCTAGTACTTGCTTCGGTTCCCCCAAGGTAAGGGGTGGGTGCAAAAATACAAAGGGTCGTAGTCGGGGGCAGGCAGAAGGTTAGGGCAGGCCGGGTCAGGGTTTGGGTCCCTGGACAGGGAGGGAGGGAGGGGAGGGCTAGGTGCGTGGGGCCCAGGAAAAAAGCTAATGGTTTTCGGTTTAAAAGGGAATTTAGAAAAAGGCTTTTAAAAAGCTTTTTTCTATAGGGAAATGGCACTAAAAATTTCCGGGAACAGCCCCGGAAGGGGGGGTTAAAAAGGGCCGGGGAACCCGGGAATAGCCAAAACCGGTGCACTGGCCCCCCCTTTAAAACTCACAAAATGCCCCCGGGGCAGCGCCTTTAGAAAATCGGGGGCGCGGTGGGCCAGGGGGCTTTAGGCAGCAACAGGCGTGGGGGGGGAAGGGGGGGGGGCTTGGGGTGGGGGGGTGCCGCTCGTTTTGGGGAATCACGGGGGGTTTCCCGGGGACCCCGGGCCGGGGGTTTTCGGACCCCCCCGTTACATACCCCCCCCCTTTGGCCCCCCCCCCCTTTCTGGCCTGGTTGGGGAAACCCCCTAATGATGTCACGATCCAAAAATATTGCTTTTCCCGGCTTTCCCGGACCACTCTTCCCGGGCCCCAACCCCCTTCCCGTCAAATGAGAAAAAAGCTTTTCCCCCTGACCGTTTTTATATCTTAAACCCCTTTTCCGTAAAAAATGGTGGTATCCCGGGTCAGGAGTGGGAGGAGGGGAATACCCCAGAGAAACGATTTAGGAAAGACCGGTTTTTAGCAGGGAAAAAATTGGGAAAGGGGTTTTGGGGGCCCCCATTGGGGGGAAAGGGGAAGGTGTTAAAGCTACTTGGGTTAAAAAGCGCTTGAGGGACCTTTGAATTTGGCTCAGGAAAGGGGACCCCGCATAGCGGGAACCCTTGAAACGTAAAAATATTTAAACTGAAAAACCCACACCTTTTCACCCGGTGAAAGGGGGGGGGGAGGCTTCGCTTTTTGTCCCGGGTTGGCCTTGGTTCGAGGGGGAAGCCTGGAGTACGAAAAAGGGGGCTCTGTTTCCCGATAGCTGTTTAGGTCCTGGACCCCCCCCCACAGCAGGGGCCTCCGGGGCACAGAAAGGGGGAGGGGGGGGCGGGGATGTTTGCCCCTAGACAATAAAGAAAGGAGCGCTCCCGCAGAACTCCCCAGCCAATGGGTTTTAGGAAAACTCGGCCCAGGGTAACAAGTGGCTTAAACATCCTGGCGCGCGGGGGCCCAAAGGGTTTGGGGGGGCAATGGGAAACCCAGGGGCTGGGTTTTCTCCCCTTAAACCCGCCCATTGGACTGTGGGTGGTAGGGTGAAAAAAGTCCCGTTTGGGACAAATTGAACCCCCGGTCCCGGGCACTAAATTTCCGGGGCCCCTGCAGCCCCAAAAAAAATGTAAAAAAATAGAATGGGGAAGGCGAGGGGGGGGGCAGACCCCCGGGAGAGGAAAAATGGGACATCTTTGAAAACCGGTCTTTAACCCCCCAAATCACGGTTTTTTGCCAGGGGAAGGAGGGGGATCCATGATAAAACCATGGCCAAAATGGGTCCCAAGGGCCGTGGGGGATAGGTAAAGGGGAAGGAAACCGGACCGCCGGTTTTTTTTTGGGGGGGAGATTTTCCGGGCACGGAAAGGGAGGACCCCCACCCAACTCCAAAAAATCCTGGGCAAGGGCCCGGGCCCAGTAAGGGAAAAAGAGGGGATGGGGAGCAGGGCCTCTCACTCCTGGGGGCCCCGCCATTGGGAGCTAAGACCCCATGACCAAATATCTTCTTCTGAAAACTACTGGTTTCGGCAGAGATGATCCGTTCTGGGGGGTTAAAGTGCCGGGAGTTTGGGCTTGTCCCCCGTCCCATCCTAAGCCGGGAGGGGAGGTCGGCCTTGACCCTTTCGTGCCCGGGGGAAAATTTAAAAAGAAAAAATTTAAAACCCGGGGGAAGAAGAGAGACCAAGGGGCCTTTCGTGGATTTTAAACGTTGGGGATCCCGGGAGATACGCAATTTTTATGGTCGGGATTAAAAGTGACAGGGGGACGAGCCCCCTCCCAAAAAATACCTCCCCTCTTCCAGAGCCATTGATGGCCAAAAATTTTCCCCGGTTTTTCCAAAAGGGGTAAAATTTCCTTTTAGCAAAAGGAAAAAAATTTTAGGGAAAAAAAACCCCCAAGTAGGGTTTTGCTTTTGGGGCCCCTTTTTGGGAAGTGCGGCCGGGCCCCACCGGGGGGCGTGACCTCGAGGAAAAATTGGGTTTTTTATAACTGGCCGAAGAGAGCACCCGCGCAGAGGGAAGGCCTTTTAAACTTTAGAAGGGTTTTCCCCCTGCCCTGGGGCCCCGAGCTTTGGTTTTGGGGTTTTTTCTTTGGGCAAGGCCAAATGGGAAACAACCCGAGGAAAAAAGTGGTATTAAAATTTCCTTAATAGTTGGGGAACCCAGGATCTTTGTATGGCCCCGGGGGGGACCCCCCCGGGGCGGCCATTGTAGGGGCAAAACAATTGCGGGGGCCATCTGTTGGCCCCTTTTCAGAAATGTGTACCGAAGGGGAAAGGTTCCTCTTCTGATGAAGCTTTGGGAAATTTTCAAGTTTGGCCCTAAAAGGGGGTTGGCCCCTTAAAAAATCTGAGGACCTGTGTAGGTGAACTTGATGGGGTAAAAAGGTTCCCGGGGGGGGAAAAACCCGAAAATTTATCAAGAAAAAAAAACCCCGCAATGTTATAGGAGGTCCCGGGGAAGAAAGTCATTGGAAAGAATTCTTTTGGGAAACGGGGCCGGGGGATTGCAGAGCCGGAAGGGCAGGGCCAGGTACTCGACGTCCCGTCGCGGGGTGTTGAAACATCTTCCCCTTTTCGCCCTCCACTATCCGAAAGAGGTTATAAGCCCCCCAAAGGGCCATTTAATTTAAAATCTTGGCACCCCGAGACGGTTTTAAAAAGTTCCCCGGGTCAAGGGGAGGGGGGAAGTGGTTCTTTAAACCCGGGCCCTTTTTGAGGCCAATATCCCTGCAAGGGCGCAGGGTTTCCCTCCCTTTTTAAAACCCTGGCAAGCGGGAGGAGACCCTCCCGGGGAGAAGATCAAAAGGCGTCATTTTTGGGGATGGGGGCGGGAACGCTCGCTTGCTTTTCCGGGAGGGAAAACATCTTTCGAACGCTTGGTAGGGTTTCAGGGAAAGGGCCCCTCGAGGTTAGACGATCCCGGGAAAAAGCAAACCCCCGGGGGGGGGTTCCACCAAACAGCGAGAAATGCCCCTTTCCCGGAAACCCCAACTTTAGGACTTCGGGGCCCCTCTTCCAATCGAGACGGGGGCATGGCGTTTGCAGCCACGGGAGAACCCCGGGGAATGGGGCGAGGAGGAACGGGGGGGGTTAAAGGGGATTTAGAACGCAATCTCTCCTTATGAGAAACCCCCGCTTGAAAGGGCCCGGGGCTCCGTTTGGGGAAAAAATTGATCCTTGAGGGAAACCCTCCACTGACCCGAGGGGAAAGAAAGGGGCATCTTTCCCGGCGGATCACCCGGGAGGTTAAGCTGGGGCAACAAGGGGAGCTCCAAGAAATTTCCCGGGAGGGCCCGAGTCCCGGAAAAACAAATACCTGAAAAATGGGAACCCGGCCCCCCTGCCGGGGCGTAAAGGGATGGGCAGGGGAGGAGAGGGCTTGCCTACCTTTGGGCCCTCCCCCTAAACCCTAAAGGGGCGCCCCCTTTTGGAACCCGAGGGCGCAGGGACAGGGTCTGCGGAAAATGGCTGCACCGCCACATTTCAACAAAAAATTCTCCTCAGTCTTTGGTTAGCTCTGTTGTTGGAACAGGTGGGCTTTTATTTTACTTCCATGGGTCCCCCGGGGCAGGTTTGGGGAAGGGAAAATGAGCGGGCCTTTTTAAATAAATGGGGGCCAAAAACGAGGAAAAACGACGGGGTCTAGCTTTTCCCTTCCTCCGGAAATTCCCCCTGGTGTTTCCGACGGGGAAAAGGGTCCAAAACCCAGTGGCCAGGGGGATAAGGTCACTCAAGGAAGACGGGAAAATCCCGGGCAGAAGAGATCCTTGTGCGGCTGGAGAGGCCCCTTTTTGAAGGTGGGAGTCAAAGCCCTTCTTCCAAAATAACTTTGGAAGCTAAAGTGCGGGAAAAATACGGGAAAATTTGCCTACAGATGAGTCCCCTTGGCGAAAGGGTTAGCAAGGCTGTCCCCGGCAGAAGAAGCCCGGGACGGTTCCCTTTGAAAACCTCCGAATTCGGGGAGGAAAAAGCCAGGGTTTGCTGTGCCCAAAAGTCCCTGTCCCCCAAGGGGGGGAGCCCCGGGAGGGGGTTTTCCCCCGGGGAAAGGCTAGGGAGAACGCCACCTTTTTGAAAACCCTTTTGGGAGGAAATTGGTTGCCCTATTAACTCGTATTCAGGGGGGCCCTTTGGGGGATAAAGCCCCTGCAAAGGGCCCTTGGGGTCCCCATCGTTTGGTCGGCATAAAAACGTGAGGGGCCGTGGGCCACCCGGGCCCGGGCCCAAAAAGGAGGGGCTGTGGGGGGCCCCGGGAGCCCGGGGGGCATTTGTGAGCGGCCCGGGGCGCTTTCACAATTTGGGGGAATGGTTTAGTTGCTGGGCTTGGGTGGGGCGAGCGTTGGGGACTGCGAGCCCCATGGCGGGGGGGGAGGTCAGCGTCAGAGGCAGAGGGACCCTTGGGGGGGATCCATGGCCGGATTTATGTCACGGGGCCAAGGAGAAAAAGGTTGGGTCCACTGGACCACCCGGGGAAACGTGGTGTAAGGGCCCCGGGCCCGAAACGGAATCTAAGTTTTCCCGGTTTTCACCAGAGCCCCCGCAAAGAGGGAGGGACTTGCCGGGGGAGTCTATCAGTTGTTACCCCTGAGTGACTTGCTTGGGGGTGGCACCAAGGTATACGTGGTGCGAATCGTCAGGCTTAAAGGGTTTTGCCCCCCCATGTAATGTTGACGGGGGAACCCCCAAAAGGGTTTTAACCATTTTTCTAAATAATGTGATTAAAAAAAGTAAAAACCTGAGGCTACGCATTTTAAACCCCCCCCTTGGTTACCAAAAAGCTTCCCTAGTCACGACCCGGAGCTAAAAGGCCGCGCTTTGTAATCACTTTTTTGGACAGGCAAATGAATGTCTTTTAAGGCCCCGGGTACAATATGTTTTCTTTTGTATCAAAATACTAGCTGTATGTTATTAGCCCCTGTTTTAAACTTGAAGAATTTTAAATTGCGTTTAGAAAGGTGTTCTCTTTGTATACAAATTTCACAAGTTATAGTTTGATTTTTGATGAAATTCACGGGACCCCCTTATGCGGGCTCTGGCCGGCTGTGTGTGTCGGTGCTCTCTGTCTCTTCTGCGGATTTGTTTACATTACATTAGCGCTTACAAAAAGGGTTTCCCCTGACAGGCCGTCTGAGGCTCTGTGTCTTGCTGTTTTGAAACCACTGTTGTATTTTTATTAGTTCACTAAGTCTTGAGACGCCCCCTTTTGGATTCCTCACCCCCCCCTCCCCTCCCCCTTCCCCCCACTGCATTTTCATGACTCACTGATTTTTTTACATCTTGCTCTCATTGAAGGGGAGGTCAACTTGGTCTGGTGGCAAATCCCCTTTAAATAAGGGCAGTGAGGCAAAGCCAATTACCGATGCACGGCCCTTTTTAAAATTACGGTTGCCGCGCGCGGCGCTTTAGAGAGGGGGACGGGGCCGGGGGGGAAGCACACGGGAGCGGGCCGGGAAGTGGGGGGGAGTTTGGCAGGCGGGTGAGGCGCCCCCCGCCCGACATGCGGGCGGCGTTGCCGCCTTTGGCGGGATCACGGGTGTGCCCGGACCCGGGGGAGGGGGCGGGGGCCCCCCCCTGACACCGGTGCAAGAGAATAAAGAGGAAAAAAAAAAAAATTTAATGAGATTGAGGTATAAAAAAAAAGTTTGTTTACTTACTATTTTTTCTCTCCTGTTTTAGCTCCCTTTGGTTTACTCCACACCTTTTTTCTCTCAAAAAGCACCAGTTTTAAACCCAAAAAATGGAGCACCCAATGGAGCTAGCTCAATAGAGCACTGATTCTGGTATTTAACCCCTGACACCGCTACCCCCCCCCCCTTTTATGTCTCTCATTTCCGGGAGTACACCATGATTTAAAGGTCCTGGGAGTACACCAGTGCTTTTTTTTTTAAAAAGTCAGTATTTTTAAACCCAACCTGCAATAGAAAAATAAAACAACTTTTGCTACAAACTATATGTAGCCACCCACCAATCCTCCGGTTTGTTAACTACGCACTCTGTTCTCTCAACAAGCACTCAGTTTGAACCAAGCAATGGAGCACACCAATGGAGCTAGCTCAATGGATCACTGATTCTGGTATTTATACCTCCTGACACCAGCTAACCCCTCCCCCCCCATTCCTGTGACTCTCAGGTCCTGGTAGTACACCAGTGATTCAAAGGTCCTGGGAGTACACCAGTGCTTTTTTTAAAATGTGTCAGTGCTTTAAACACAACCTGCAATAGAAAAATAAAACAACTTTTGCTACAAACTATATGTAGCCACTTACCAATCCTCTGGTTTGTTAACTCCACACTCTGTTCTCTCAACAAGCACTCAGTTTGAACCAAACAATAGAGCACACCAATGGAGGTTGAGAGAGCCCACCTGTCCCAGGAGGAACGTTCACAGCATTGTCAGAAGCAGCTGTGTTTCTATTGTGGCGGTTCTGGCCATTTTATTGGGGACTGTCTGGTGCGCCCGGGAAACTCCCGCACCTAGGGCTCGTAGGAGAGGCAATCCTAGGTATCAGAGCGGCCTCTCCCCATCTGACCATGCCCGTATGTATTGGTGTTTCACCGGACAGCACCTTTCAGGCCACCGCCTTTATTGATTCAGGATCCGCAGGAAATTTCATAAGCCACAAACTTGTGACCAGGTCTCGTCTCCCTGTGATTCCGATGCAGAAGCCTTTGTTCGTCTCGTCGGTCAGTGGCGAATGTCTTAAGGACGCTATCCGCTTCCGCACTGCCCCTCACCTTGCAATTGGGGCTCTTCACAAGGAGACTTTGCAACTTCTCGTTTCCCGCCTCGATCCTTGTCTGAAATCCTTCTGGGCCCTCCGTGGTTGCAGGACCATACCCTGACCTTGGACTAGAGCACAGGTGAAGTCATGCATTGGGGTTCCGCATGTCTCTCGCGTTGCCTGTAGAAGCCACAACCTACTCCTCGGGCCGCCTCCCTGAAACCTACCAAGCCTCCACCAAGCCTACCTACGCCATACTGGGACTTTGCTGACGTCTTTTCGGAAAGACAGGCCGAAACTCTTCCTCCACACCGGCCTTATGATTGTCCCATAGATCTACAACCGGGCTGTACTCCTCCCCGGGGCCGGGTCTATCCGCTCTCCGTTCCGGAGACTAAGGCTATGTCAGAGTACATCGTGGAGAACCTCCGTAAAGGCTTCATTCGTAAGTCCTCTTCTCCAGCAGGAGCCGGCTTCTTTTTCGTGGAGAAAAAAGACGGGTCTCTCCAGCCCTGCATCGACCATCGGGGCTTAAAAAAAATTACGGTAAAGAAGCGCTACCCTCTGCCCTTGATCTCTGAACTTTTTGTCCGCCTGCGTGGCGCTAAAATCTTCTCCAAACTGGATCTATGCGGTGCTTATAACTTAATTTGCATTCGAGAAGGCGATGATTGGAAAACAGCGTTTAATACGCGGGATGGCCACTTCATAATTACATAGTTACATAGTTACATAGTTTGTCAGGCCGAAAATAGACATACGTCCATCCAGTTCAGCCCAATTATTAAAGTGTTGCTAAAGTGTTAAAGGTGTTTATCCAAAAGAAGGCAAAAACCCCATGAGGTAGAAGCAATGACCTATGTTTGGGAAAAAAATTCCTTCTTGACTCCAAATTTGGCCAAAAAAC